>JAPMOR010055855.1:0-10737 GCA_026543865.1 Argiope aurantia | reverse complement strand
AATACGAACACATTCTTTTGACGAAGAATAAACCGGAACCAAGGCTTTCCGTAATGAAAAGTGAAGTGCACGTATTGTATCCAAAAGGTATTTCAAAATAAACTTAACTGAGGCTTAAACCTAAAAGGACTAGTTACGGTCTTTTACAATTATAGCAATATAGCATATATAGCAAAAAATGAATAAGAAAAGAATTCAGTGGAAGATCATAAACGAGAATGATTCTATCAATTAGAAAATTACACAACCCAGCCCTGTTTATTTATAATACTCTCACCCCCCTCTCCCCTGCAACAGCTGACGAGTAAAATACCTAAGACTGAATATGAGCAAACTGAAGGTCATGATACTAAAACTATATTTGTTTCTAAAATAATGGGCACAGGGAGCCATCTAGTGGCGTTTAAAAACTGTTAGTTTAGAATGCATATATGTATTACCGTCCCACGAGTTCGATTTCCAGAAAAGCACGGGTGTTTTCGCAGGTGATGTATGTATGACACGCCCGTTACGAAAGGGATAATAACAGAATATTCTATATATTATCATAAAACAAATTTTAAATTATACCCCTAAACAAATATTTCGCTTGAAAAGGCACAAATGGCAAGAATCAATCCACGAGACATTTAATAAAAATATTCTGAACAGTTGAAATGTAAAATAACTAAATTAATAGTCACTTTGATTATATTATCGAATTTGAAAATTCAAGTTCATTAAAAAATTAGAATAATGAATATTAATTAAATTCAAAAGTTTAAGTGAAAAAATATTATGTAAGGTTACTATGAAATAATTTAAAATATTGTATAAATATGTTTATTGTGGCAATATATAAGTAAAAATAAGCAAATATTATTTGTTGGATTTCAACATCTCCTTGTTTGAACAATTAAAAAAAAAGATGAATGTTAGAATAAATTTTCTGTTATAATTTTATAATATCCAGCTCCATGGTTTATATTATTACTTTCATTGTGTTATTTAAAACTCTAAAATATATTTAACTCGAAATGATAAAGTATGCACTTAGAGGAAAATTATTTTTACATGGGATTGCATACATGTCTTAAATCACCAAAAATGATATTTATATCCAGTTGACGCTTTAAAAAGTGTTTGATTCTATTATGCTTAAAAAAAGAAATTGCTGTATTTATTCCATGGTAAAGACTTTCTCGCAATCTAAGATTTATTCTCATCAATAAAAATAAATATCATAAAGTTTAATTTAATTCGTGTTGATCCATTAGGGCTCACCCTAAATTCAATTACAATAATTGAAATTGAAACTAATAGCATAATTACTTCAAATTGAAATCAATCGTTATAAAAAACAAAAGAATAAAAAAAAAACATCAATGTTTTGTAAAAGAAAAAAGAACTTTGAAGGTTTTGTAGAATTTTAGTAATTTTATAATCCTAAAAGATCATTTCCAGCTATCAATTCAGAAATTCGAAATGAAAATGTTGCAATAATTCCATATTTTTTCCGCTTCTTATTGAATAGAATTGTTTAAAAATTTGGTATCGAATATGAGGACAGAAGCTGTCAAATCTTCCTTTTTATAATAAATAGTTTTTTTTTTTTACTCTCCTACTTATACTAGCAGCTTAATCTCTATGTGGAATTTTCCTTTTTCTCGTGTGCTCAATCCGATAAAAAATTGATTTTTTCGCTTACATTGAAATCTTTGTTTCAATTAAACTGTAGTATAAAGCCTTTAGGCTGGAAGAATATTTCATAGTTTCTTAAGGTAATTCACTTAAAATAAGCCGACGTGAGAGTGATATAGAAAGAAACAATTCTGGCAATTGTTAATTTTTTTTTAATTTTTTTTCTCCCTTGATAATTGTTACAACTTGAAGGATTTTCAGCTTTTTTTTTCTTTATTTGAAGAATGTTTAGTATGATGCTTCAAGCGGAATTGGTATGATGCATTAGCGTATTGAAAGGATAATTTGAAAAATCTGCAAATAGTGATTTCTGATTAGGTTTTAACATTAATGCAAAATATTGAAATAGAAATTAAAGTGGAAAAACTTAAGAAAGAAAAGAAAAAGGAATTCTAAAATCAAATAAGCAAATTAATTGAATGAATTTATATTGATAGAATAATATAACTTTCGACATGCATATGTCAAAAATAGTTATTTTCTCATTCTAAAATAACACAAATATATAGTATCTCTTATGTTTTATTCTCTTGACATTCCCTCTTAATACATATTCCATTTATAATTTTATAATTGCCTCAAAAATAATATTCATTGCGCATTTAATTTTTATCTGATATATGATGATATTAAAGAAGCCTTTTAGAATTAATGGGAAATCTTAATCACATGATGAATTTCTACACATATATGCAACATATTGAGAAGTGTTTTATCTGTGATTCATAAACGCATAGTGCGAGTATATATTTATGTTGTTTAATCGTATCATAAGAAAGAAAAGCATTTAGCATAGAAAGGTTCAGCATTTTAATACGCGAAGGAAAAGTAATTAGCTTTCGGAATTAGGTATCCAAATTAGTGATTCACTTCTTTGGATGCTGATCTTATACATTGATTACAAAGAATAATTTAAATACTCTAGAATGATAATGTAAAATACTTCAATTCAACTATACCATAGTATAAAATTATCAAACATATATTAATTTCATTATCCTAAAAATGAATTCTTTTCGAAATGAATCTATTTAGATTTTTATTTGATTTCTTGATAGTGTTTTTATTTTATGTTTTTGAATAGATTGCTATTTTTTGCTCATAGTTTCAGATAATGCTATGATGAGGGTAATGATTTGCAGGATTCTTTCTGACAGCAATACGGTTAAACTATTTAGCGATTACTATTTATAATCTTAATGAAACTATATCACAGGATATTAAAGACACATTTCATTGATTTGTAAAACAAATATAATATTATCAAGCTTCATATTGCATTAGGAATATTGGTAATAGTTTCATATTTTGAAAACTGAGATGCAATTTTATTGCCTTAAATTATTTAACTTATTCTTTAAAAACATTTTCCTTGCTTCAAATTTAAAATTATTTTTTATATCATTTGGAAAAATTAAATTTCGCATATGGGTTCATGATTTCTTCAACATTATCCTAAATTTCGAAATCCTGACCTCATATAACAAGAGGTTTGGTATTTTCCATTTGCATATGTTTATTGATTAGCAACTTACAATACACTTCAATTGTTGCTTTCCCATTCGCAGATTTTACAAAATTCCTGTACAACATTGACTTTTTTTTTAGTGCTCATAATCCTTTACTTCTCAAGCTTTGCTCTATTCTCTTCAAGGCTTTACCAAGCCAAGGGGAAGTCATGTGCCTCTAAGCACTTTATTGGAAATTTGCGTATCTTATATTGAGAATTAAATCATAATAGAATAACAATTTAATAATAATTTTGAAATCAAGCCCACATTTTGCCGGAGAAAAAAGTACCTGATAAAACTAGCTATCTTAACATAAAGTGCTATACCTATTAGATGACACGACATCATTTAACAAATGATTCGACTACATTTTATATGATTCCATTCTACTCCTTGTAACAACTCGAAAAGAAAATGTCTTTGAGCATGTTAAACAATAATGTTTATTTCTTCGATAATATTAAGAAATATTTTATAATATTAAAATACAGCATAATATTTAAAATACTGAGCATGTATTGAACTTTTGTAATAGTTATCTGGAAACATATGGATCACTGGCTCAGACAATTGATAAATACTTGGGTTTATCAAAGATACTACCAATCGAAATATTATAATGCAGCTCGCTGCTTCACTCTGCATCAATTTTGATTTTTTTCATTTAATATGCAAATTTAAGATTATTTTATCAATAAAAATATATTAATCAATATAGCAAGAGATATATCTAAAATTATTTGATAAAAAAATAGCATTTGCAAATATGAGAGATAAAGAAAATTTAGAATGCGTTATATTCTAATAATTACTTTTAAAACCTTTATTTGAACAAAAGATCTAAGTATAAGCTCAAGAAATTGAAGAAAAATCTAAAATTCAACAAATAATGAATGAAGCTTGAAAAAAATATTAAAAATTAATTTAACTTGTCATTTTTTCTACAATTATTTATTTTTAATATAAGGATTTTTTATTTAAATCAGTAATGCAAGGGAAGTAATGTTATTTCTTATCTTTCCATTATTTTTCATTTTTATTGAAGTGTAAATATTTTTTTCATTCATTAGCTATTCCTAGTATGCAACCATATTATTATATATATATATATATAATAAATTTAAAAGAACATAATTTCGCTAGAAGAATGATTCCGCAAAATCTCAAGACAAGATCTTAACCGAATTTGCATTCTTATATATCTCATATTTTAAGTGTTTTATTTTATTATATTTATAATTTTTTCGAATGTTTATATAAATTTAATTTTATATTTTAATAGAATTCAGTAAATAAATAAGAAACGACAATGTGTCATTTATATATTATAGTGCCGTTAATAGTAAAATCGCCATTGAATTAGACTAGAGAAATAATTAAAATAGTTGAAGATTGATTCAAATCTTAATAAATTGAAATTAGCATTATGTTAATCATTATAATAAATTATAATAAATATTATTTAAAGTAAATCTCATTAAAAGTCAGAAGAATCAAAGAGTAATAAATAGTAACAAAGTAAATTTTGTTACTTAAATCCGTTTCATTTGAAGCTTGTACACAGTGTTGCTAAGTAAACGAATCAAAGAAATGAATTTACTAATGATGTGTATGTTTTTGACTTTGCTGTGACTTCTTTCTTAAAGTGCTTCACTGCTGTTCACATGCCTTTTGCAGGTAAATTAACAATTTTATATATAGGGAAACAAATAATTTTCTGTTTAAAGTCTTAAAATTTAGTACTACTTTTTTCTTTACACACAATCAACCGCATGCCAACGCACTAACAAAAGAAATCCGTTATTAATTTGGATATAGAATGGAATGCTATGTTCAGTTAAATTTCGTCATCTCATAAATCAGTACTTAAAAAAATAAGAAAAATCAGAAAAATATTGGTTTTGGACATTAAAAACTAAAGAAAATTCAATCATGGAAAACAAAACAATTAAAATGTTGTGAAAGCAAAGTACACGTTTAAAGAAAATTTAGCCTCGTAACAACAATTCAAAAGTTCATTAAAAAGTTATAAGAATTCTTTCTCCGTGAAAAAATAATGTATTTTCAATTAATGAAATTCTTTAAAAAATGCCAAAGGTAGTAAGCAAACTCACGACTTGATTTTCAATTTTTTAAAAATAAATTTGGAGTTATCAAGGATAGTTTTTTGTGTCGCAGTAAAGTAAAAACCCCATTTCAATTTTCCAAACTATTTCAGTGTTTTTATTTTTGTGATTAGAATAAAACATCAATAATCGTAGACACTGGATTAAAAACAAAACTGGAATTCCTTTTGAATGCATGCGAAGATATTGAAAATGAAAAAGTAAATTATGCACTACATTAAGAAAAAAAAATTCTTTGTAAAAGTAGTTGATTGCTATTAAAAGTTTCCGCCGTTTAACCAGAATTTAAATTTATCTGTCCTCATTTTTTTCCGGAAATATTTTTAATAATAATAATAATAAAATAAAATATTCTGTAGTTTGAGCGTCGACTAATCTGGTAATATTTTATTTTATTTATAGCTAATATATGTAAAATAAATCTTGTTTTAAAAGTTTAGGAATATTAAATAACAGATGTTACGGCATATTTTCTCCACTTTCAAATATTGGCTTAAAATATTTTTAAAATCTTAGCATAACTCTGAAGTTTATCATTTGGAAATGGCTAAGCTATTATTTTCTATGTATGTCATATATTTCAATGAAATGTGAGCAAATTTACAAATGACAAACTTGTGCTGCAGGTTAAATAACATATTTGAATATGGATATATTTTTTGCTGTATTTTTGTAAAAAGAAGAAAGCCCCTTTTTGTGATGAAAATTGACATCACGTTAAGCTTAGAAATATTGGCTTAAAACATTTTATATTCATTGTTAACTAGCTATTGATTGATACAATTATTTCTGAATTTTAAAATTGTGAAATTCTCAATAAAATTGAAAAATTATGTATGTAAGTTTTACCAATAAAACGCCACGTAATGAATTTAAAATGACTTGAAGTAACTGGTAATTTGAACCTGTAAATCTGCAATGTAAGTAAGAATATGAACAGCACTTTATATGTAACATGTATTCTTTATTTAATCATAATTTCGACATAGCGTTTCTATAAATGTTTCAACTGTGTCTCTCATCACAAAAACATTATTTTATAGAAACCATTCTAAAGTTTATAAAAATGGTTAACTCTCCGATTTTAGACAATCATTCACTTATGCAAAAGAAAATTTGATCGTTGCATTCAATTTATTTCGTTTCAGAACTCTACAAAAAATATTATATTTAAAGTTTGTAAATAAAAAATACAAATTATATATATATATAAAATTTGGAAGGCAACGGTATGAGAGATTAGATTTGACATTTCCAGAATTTTTTCATAGAACAATTTTTTAAATATGCTTAAAAAGAAAATTACCAGTTCAAGTTTTTGAACCAAAAAGTGACCATTTGTATTTTTTCGAAGGGAATCCCTAGATTTTTGCTATCTTTAAACTTCTGTAGAGAAAAAATATTATCATTAATTTTTATTATTTCATGGATGATTTTTTTTTCTGAACACTCAATTTTTATACGTACTTAAATATTTTTCCTGGGTAAAAAACATCCAAGATTGCATCTAAAACAGATGCAAGAAAATCTAATATAATGGGAAAGAAAATACAGATATTAAATTTAAGTGTAAAAGTATTTTTAAAGTTGAAAAATATAAAATATGAAATTTTTTATAAAGTTACATTTTAAAAGATAAAATAGCAGTGAGAGAACGTTGGAGTGAAAGGAGGCAGGAAAATAATAATAATAATAATAAATTGGCATAATTTTTAGTTAGTGCTACAAAATTAGCCGTAATTTTAAAATTTAAGTATATATAAATTTAAATAAAATAAACTGTTGTTATACTAATTATTTATCAACACATGCTAAAGTTTTCTTATATTAAGGGAAATTTTGCAATAAAAGCAATTTGTTATAAAGCTATAAGTTCAAATAAAATAATAGGCTTATTTTGGATAATAATCAAATATTGCATCAATTCCCATCCTTTGAGCCAATACTAATTATGTTACATTTTAACTATTCCCATCGACAAGCACATCAGATAGGGACAAACAGTTGTCATATACACTAATAGGTTCACACTTCTCTAATGATTAGAGCCAAATAGTGTGTGGTCGAGCTACCGTATACATGAACAGGTTCTCGCTTCTCTAGAGAGTACAATACAATGATGTGATGTCAAGATACCTTCTTACCAGAATATAACTTTTAATTGGGTGGCGACACATGGAAGCTCCATAATAGGATTTATTTAGCATTCATTACATTACCTGCATTTATTTTCGCGGCATAAATATACTATACTATAGACATTTAGCAGATTAGAAGTAGTACACTTGAGTATGTCTTAAAATTTATTTACTGAACTATAAACTTTCTTTGGTGTACCAAAAAATTGAAATTCATACTTCAATAAATGGAATTGCAGCAAATCGATAAAAAATAAAAATATATTTAGTAATCATGTTCTAAAAAAAAGAGGTTAGCGAATATGATATTTGCCATGACATATAAAATGTTCTCCTTATTTGATAAAATGTAATTCCGGAAATTTGAAACTAATAGATGAAATCATTGTCATATTTCGAATGCTAAATGAATAAGAAATCGAATAAGTACATGAAAGAACAGGTCCTCTGTGTGATAAATTTAAATTCTCACACATCCCCTTTAGGATGAGACTGAAGGATGAAAAACGATCTCATGAGATTACATTTATTTTCTTCCTTTCAATCACCATAAAGAAAAAGGATATTAAAAGTTTGCATACTCATTGGAAAAAGATAATACTCATGGTGTGGGAGTCAGATTATGAATTGAGTGAAACAGATATTTATTCAAAAAAATCATATTCAAACAATTTGACTTTTTTCAATTTGTCCCAGAATATCAAGGCTGCTATTTTATAAGATATCCTTTAAACTTTTTTGATTTAAGTCTTAGTCTTCTGAACTTTCGTTTAAAGAAAAGGAGACAACAACTAAAAAATTGTAAGTTTAATTTAGAGTTAACTCCCTTCTTTTCTTTGGGATGCAAAATTAAAATAATGTTAAGATAAATCTTATAAGAACACTTCATCGAAGAATTATAGATGGAGAACAAATATAAGAAGACATATTCTTCTTTGGTTCAGCTTCGAATGTGTTACTAACAAGTTTATATGACTGAAAAAAAAGAAATAAACAGTATTCAGAAGGAAATATATTTTTTTCTTATTTCTTCATTTTATACTTGCTTTGCCGTAATAAAAGATGCTACTAAATTTTTCTTTCATTTCAAAATTGGCTTCCTGATAATACAATGATAATATTTGTGAGGCAATAATCCATTTTTATAGAAAGTTCAAATGGGATCAATGTAATTTTTCTTAAATAAATATTTCTCTTACGAAAAAAGCTGTTTTCGCTTATTTTGAGGCAATACGTGTTTCAATTTTTCCAATCTAAAAGATCAAAGTAATACTTAAATAAATTTAAAGAAATATTAGGATGCATATTTAATAATACAATCAGTAGCTATCTTAAAAAATGATAGGGATCAGTCACGAGGAAAATTCCTATAGCATTTAAACTTGACTTATTTTAAAAGATTAAGTTTCTAAACTGTGTTTTATTAAATGTCTTTTTTTATTTTATTTCTTTTGATTCAAATAGTATTTCATAATTTCCAAATAGTTTAAATCTAAATAGTCAAAACTTTTCTGTATTTTCAGTTCAATTTAAATAGCAAAATAACTTAATACTAATGAATTGGAGTTTTTTTTTAATAGTTGATGAATGAATGATAAATATAACTAATTTCATTTCTGATAAAATGGTAAAGAAATTTTGCTAAATGCTTGCTTTCAAATACGCGGTTGTGTAAATATAATTTACTTGAGGTTCCATCATTTATTCTGATACATAGTAAGTTCTATACCGCTTTCAAAAAATAAAACGTCAAATCCTTACTTAATTTTTATATATAATAATTTGAAAGAAATACGGATTTTTTGAATAATTCAAAAATAAGAGTTAAATTTAACAACTAAAATATATTCTGTAAAAGACAAAAATTTGCTCAATGGATAATTTAATTAAACCAACTCTAAATCTTTTATAGTAAATGAAGACGTTTAGCTTTAAAATACATAAAGTTAACTATTTGGTCTCTCTTCTAATATTGCATTTTTAAGTGTGAATCACAAATCATCTTTTTGAAAAGATCTTGTTTAAAAATAACATTATTAACAATGCGGAATTAAGAAAAACGGGAGACCTATTTAATTTTTTTTTCCAATTATTGTGCTCCAATGCAATAATATTTCATTCACAAAGAGAAAAAATTAAAAGATAGAAAGAAAATTATTTCATTTATGAAATGTTTTTATTTAATTAAGGAATGCATTGAAGTTTCAAATATTTTTTTCATTTAAATTTTTATTAAGGATTTAATTGATTTTTATTTCTTTTTTTGGTACAAAAAAGACATTGAAAATGCAATTTTACTCAATATTGGTGAAAGCAGCTTTATTACAATTTTATTACCTCTTTTATTGGAATATGCATTAATGCGTGATCCATAATCATATAAAAAAATATTGTTTGTTTACTTTTGGTAGTCATTAATAGTCAAGAAATGTCTAGAAAAATTTCATATTATTAAGCAAATACTTTCGTTATTGAAAATGAACATTATAAAGAAATAATTCCTGTATCAGCATTTTAAAGATAAATGTAAAAATGTTAAGATCAGGAAGATCAATGTAATTTGGCAATTCAATTTGAAAAAAACAATGAAATTAAACAATTTTTAGTGAAAACATATCCAATATATTTAAATATTCTACTAGTTAAATATTTAGCTCAAAACCTATTTATATAATTGACATAAAGAACTCACATCGTTTTTTCCCCTCAAAAATATGAAGTTCTTATCTGATAGAGATTTCCTAAAATAAGAAAAGAGTTTATTATGTATATTTCATTGTAGTGTATTCAAAGAGCTTTTTTACAATTTTTAACATAATTCTAGAAAATTATTGTCTTCAAGAAAAAAATAGTCTTCTTTTGTATTTTAAAATTTAATATTCATAAAATAAATGAAATTTTCTAAGCAGATTTCAACTAAAGCTAGTCATTTTTGCATAGAACTATTAATCTTTTAATTGTTAAATATTTGGATTTTTTTTTTCTTTTTAAAAATAGTATAAACATTTCTCAAGAAATAAGATTGAATACTGTAATAAGTAAGTTGAAGGCATCTTATTTAAAATAATTTGAATTCACTTAAATACTTTAATTCTTAATCTGATGAAAATAGATCTCATGGGTGTATATATTTTCTTTCCTTGAAGAAAAAGGAAAATCATATTGGATGCGTTCTTGGAAATGCAGACATAAGAGGAAGGTCTAGAAAGAAACTCAGTCGGGAGTGAAAAGAGAAAAAATATGAACGAAAAGAAATCTTATGCAAACAAACTTATTTTTTTT
>JAPMOR010055830.1:0-19784 GCA_026543865.1 Argiope aurantia | reverse complement strand
TATCCGTTGGAAATAGATTGCACTAGATATTAAACTGGAAATTCATCTATGTTTCAGACAGACAGAAAATCGCATCAGTGAGATTTATTTATCAGATTGTTGCATGTAACTGACTTACACATTCTGATGCTATTACACAGAGAAAAACAAAGATAGCATGTACTGGAATAATTGAGCTTTCTAAATGCATCAATTACCGAAGTACTTTATTGTTGGAGAGTTTACATTTCGACATAATTGTAACACCCGGCGCAGGAGAAATTCTTTTATGGTTTTGATTACTGTCACTATTCCATTATCCAGAAATGCTTATAATCTTTACTATCGAAGATAGAGAAACAATAAAAGAATTCCTTTCTACATCCTCTGTGATAATGAGATTTTCCTTTCGAATATAATAAAACACCATACTCCGGGCTCTAATTAATTCAACTTATATTTAACAAAAATCTAGTTTCAACCCAGATAATAATTTTTAAGGTAAAATAAAGTAAGCGATAAAAATTGAAAATGAAGTTTATTTTTTTTAAGTTTTAAAAAAGATGATACAACACATCTAATCAAATCTACGTGAATTAAAATTTCCCTTAAATATATAAGACATGCAGAAGGTATTCTCAATAAAAATAAGATTTTGGATCATAAAGAACCAGATAAATATTTTTCTACTATCATATTTGGCAATTGATGAAAATATGGCTTATTTATTAGTTTTGTACAGAAGGGAAGGAATTTTTTTTAATTACTAAGCGTTCAAGATCATTTAAGGACAATTAAATAGAGGAATTAAAATAATATTCTTTCAGGGATCAATCATCAAAATACACCTATTTTGTACATCAATAAATTTCTCTTGAAAAATAAATAAAAAAAGAGCATTCACTACTTACATAATTTATCGAAGTTCTTTCCAGAATTCTCTTTTTTGAGTTTAATCTCCCGTCGCCTTTTATTTTGAAGTTTAATAACTCCATAACCAAGACCGGCACACACTGTAAAAGAAGAAAATGAATAAAATATAATAAAATCTTACTGTGTAATAATTGAAACTAATGAAAATTATTTATTTCATATGTTTTTCTTGCATATAGGTTTACTACAACTGGAATTGATTATTAAACATCATAATATTTATTAAAGAAGTCAAATATCGAATTCAAGATATTTTATAGAAAACACCAACAAGTTGGTAAATATAAGAATGATTAACGAGAATAATCTAAAATGATTAATATAATAATATAATGATTAATATTATAGCTTAATAATATATGTAATTAATTAATGTAGCTTAATAATATATGTCGCTTAATAATATGTATAAAATTAATGACACTGCAATTTAAAACTTTTACTACAGAGGGCAACAAATATTTTTCCAAATCAAATTCTTGATCGAAAACTTTGATAAATTCAAGTATTTTCTATAAAACTTTTAGTCTTATTTCCCCCCCCCCCCCCCCGAGCTATCTCACAGCAAATCATTTAAGGAAAATATTGCTTGCAGTTTATTAAATTCAATCTAATAATAACATCAAAGTATTTCAATAATACTAATTTTAAAATTTCATATGTATGCCTTATTAGTAAAATAGATAAAAGAAATTGACGACAAAAAAAAATTAGAAACTATTCATACATGTAAATTTTATAATCAACTTTGCCTCCTACTTCTACTTGTATGTTCTACTTGTATTACACTCAGATTACGTATTTGTTGATAAATTTAAAAAATTTTATACCTACAAAAAACAATGAATAGTCTTAAATCAAATATTCATAAAAAAATAAAGTAATCTACTTCAGCTTTTTACAAATCGAATTAATCATATTTCATTGATTAACAGGAGTTCTTTAAGAAAAAAAGAATATATAATAAAACTTACCAATTGGTATGAAAGCCAAAATAATACAAGAATAAATGTATGCTACTTCATTTCCATGAAAGTAGTCATAACCGTCAAGCATAAGACATGGTTCCATCATCGAGCCATTGAGTTGTGCTGGTTGCGGGCATATATCACCTAAAATACAAAAGATAGTTTGGGAAATAAATTTTCAGCGAAACGTTGTTTTTATGAACCCCTAATTTATGAATTGTATATCTGCTTTAAGAGCAAATGCCACAAAATTAAAGGAATTCCAAAAGAAATTAATTTTAAAAAATGGCATTTAAGATTATCTATAAAGAAACTGAAAAGGTTATTTAAACAGAATGACTAATATTTCATCATTTATGAAACAATGATACAATTTTAAAAATATTATGTCAAAAGCAAAATTAATATATCTTTTATAATTCGTGATAAATCTGCAACTAAAAGAAAGAAAAGCAAAGATTCGAGGCTTCAGATGCTTTTTGAAGTTCGAATGTTTAAACCCTTTTTTAGGATTTTTCACATTTACGCCTATTTATTACTTGGATTTTAGCAAGTTTATTAGTGGCTTGAGAAAGTTTGTAAAAAATATAAGCAAACAAATCAATAAAGTTTTTACAATGCCTCCTTTCTCAAGCTTCCAATAAGTTCAATAATTTTTTTTAAAAATCTTGCCAACAATTTTTTTACTTGCTGCTGCAAGTGATTATAGCAATCCTTAGTCAATATTTTTTTATATTTCAATCAATACTCTTTGACTAAAATATCTTAATAGGAAAAATTCTGGCATAAAAAAATTAAAATGTCATAAAAACGTCGCCAATATTTTATTTAATTACTTTCTTATTAAAGTTCTTAATACTTTATTTTATAAACTTAAAAGTTTTAAAGAGAGACAAAAGATCTTTTATTATTGTTTGTGATAATATTTTATGATCTCAATATATTTTTATTAAAATGAGAAGATCAACAGAAGAATTGCGAATCCTTCTTTATTTCAGATTAGAAAATTCCACTTTTTCGTTAAGCAAATCACGTTTGAATTTTAATAATTTCTATAAATGTGTTATATTAATTTTTTTTAATTTCTGAAAATACAGTTCAATTTTTGTTAGCATCACCTTATGCCTAAAAAAAATTTTCCCTAAAAATATTAACATAAAAAATATTTCCCTAGAACACAGATGTCATATGATAATTAAATAACATTCGTCTTTTGAGTAAATGATGTTAAAAAATTACGGAATTAGGAAGATAAATATTTCCAAGTGACAATAAAAAATTGTTCATGATATAACACATAATGAACTAAACACTTTTAATCATATGTGAAAAATGAATTAATAAATAATAATAGTTTAATAAACCGTAAGAATTATCCATTGCAAATTTTAAATGGAGCACTATATAACATCAAATGCATTATTTTATTGCTGTGCAGCTGATAATATTTATTCTGACAGAAAGCTTTCATTAAATAAAAAAGTATATTACCCTTGGTAGGCAGAAAAGAAAACGACTGGTTTGGAAAACTTTTAAACGTACTTGGAAAATATTAAGTGTTTATACTTACTACAGAAAGAATGTTAAATAAAATACTATCATTCGTATTTGGTAAATTCAATTATATTTCTCATTACCTAAAAACATTCAACACATTGATAAATATTGCAATTAGTTTTGCTATTATCCATTCCTACTAGAGGTAAATTAAACGCATGTTGTTGAAAAGGATGGAAAGACATAACTGTGCAACTGCAATCATAAATAACAAAGAACATTCAAACAGTTAATTGAAATAAAGAGCTCATAGTTGTGTTTATGGTTTGGGCCATTAATATCGAGCTTTTTAACTTCTGTCCCATGCAAGTGCAGAAGTAAATGACAGAAGTCTGATTCAATGAGGTCACCCTTAGAATAGCGATTTCAATAACGTGTTCACAGGGAGCGTAATTGGTTCCTCCCATTTGTCAGTCAAGAATCCCAAGTTGCCCAACCCACGCGGTTCATTAATTTTTTTTTGTCTGAGTTTGTCATTGTTTGAAAACTAAGATAAAAGCGCTTCGAGAAATGAATCAATCAGCAAATGTCAACAAATATGAAACAGGTTTCAATTTATCATTAGTTGAATTTTTTAAGATATGTCTGAAGTTCATATAAATCAATATCTTTAAAATCAAAATGCAAGGCTTCCAGAAAAGAAATAAATTCTTCTGCATCAGTCTCAAACTTAGGAACAGATGAGAATTAATTTCTTGAAACTTTAAATATCTTATGCAGAAGAAGCAATGTATTCAATTCAATAACAAAAATAATTAAATTGTACTTATAGCAAAAAAAAAAAAAAAAAAAAAAACGAAACGAAGTATTTTATTGACTAACAGCAAAATAAAAATGTATATGCAATAGATTACAATACAAAATACAACAGTAGCATGCTTAGTATATGCTTTTCGTTCTTCAATACATCCCTTGTATGGGAAATATCCCAATACAAGGAAGAAAAATTGCACAACATATTTATTGTAATGGAGTATAAAATTGATTACGATTTCAAGAGTAGAGGCGATACAATATTTGCTCAGCTATTCGGAAAATGTAATGAAACTTATTTCCAGAAGCATTTAAGAAATTGTTAAATTGAAGCTTGATTGTTAATTGTTAGCTTGAAGCTGAACACACCATTGCAATGTTTGATGTCGTTATCTGGCACATTTATTCTTGTCTATTGCATCTGTTTAACAGAATCAGCTAGATCCATTGATGGGAATGAAAACGTAGTTCTTTAATTATATTCAACTCATACTTAATCTGTTATATATTTAATACAGAGTGCAGATACCTTTAAGGAGCTTTAGGAAGGCAATTGACGTACGAATGTTATTGTAATTTCAGGCTAGAATTATTCATTTAACCACTCATGCATGATATCACAATGAGTTGTCTCGGCATATTGATGCATAATTTTAATTCAAGGTCAAGGGGCTTAATATGGAAGCTATTCTCAATTTCTTAAGCTATAATCGACTTGTTATGTCTACATCGGAAAGTACTAGGGTAAACCTTTTCATATAGTCTCATTTTAATCAGGTTTTCCCAAAGTTAAACAAAGAATGAATTAAGATCACCTGTGTACATTTAGCGTTTCTGCATGTGTACAGTTTGGACTCTTATCCAGCCTGTATAAAAACACTATATCTTTATCCATTTTCTACAATTTGAAAGAATGACCTTTTCACAAAAGTCCTGCATTCCTACCTGTATCAAATACATTCCAATAGTGAATTATTTGGTCTCTTTTCCTTCAAAAAATTCAAAATACCTTTAGCCAGTACTTGCACGTTTCTAGAGCGTTCTCACTTGTCATTACAGACGAGATGAGTACGGAACATAGAGCTAATTACACATTCACATCAGTACAGCGTGTTATGCAGAAAAATGTAGCTCTGAAATCTTAATAAATGTTCCAGGTAGATTGAAGAAATTATCACTTACAGATCATTCGAATAATGCCTTCTTTAAAGGCTGGAATTTTATTTTACGCTAGTGCAATATTAAATTGAAAAAAGAAATGACAGTGTATCCTTGGGAAGTTTATCAGTAATGAAGGGAAATGTAATGAAAAATTAAATTGTTATCTATGATTTATTTATCAAAAACATTCGCCCGAAATAGCAGAATTTAAAACAAAAATATATCTATAGTGAAGGGCTATTACATAAATACACATATTGCCATCTGTCTTGTCCAAAACCCATATTCGTGATATATTCTGAAGAGAGTCATATAAGCAGATGGCCTTGATTTAAATGAATTGATGAAAGTTATATTTTATTGATGATCCTTATAAAAAAATCCAACGGGAGTGGTCATCCCAAAACTTTCTCACATACTCTTTAATAAATTCGTCATGCCAGAGAACGCCTTACATGGCACTGGCTACAATAGTTACGGAATATTAACTTTTGGCGTGAATTTAGCATTTTTGCTGAATCCATCGTTTGACATTTGGCAAGTCATATGGCGATTAATCTCTGACATATGGTTAAAAATATCCAAAAATCGAATTTGTGTTTTAGACGCGTTTCTCCAAATCGATTAATGCAAAATTTGACATAAAACTGCAGTTAGTCACAAATTCTCATACCAAATTTGATATATTTCATTGAGTTTTTGAATTAGTGCGTTTACTTATTTCTAAAAGTACAAACCAACAGACAGACAAGCTGTAATTGGATTTGTTTTAAAATTTGAAAGATGTCTACACTATAGATATTATATCTGTATACCAAATCTTATCTATCCAGTTCTCTCAGTATTATAGCTATCGTGTTAACTTATATTCGAACAGTCGGATCGACGGACATCATTTAAGCATATTTTACTCAAAATTTGAAAGAAATCTGCAAATGAGGTGTAAAGACCAGGTACCAAATTTTCAACCATCTAGCTCAAAGCGTTTTTGAGTTATTTTTGTCACAGCCAGACGGACATTTTCTAAAAAAATGTGTTTTTTAAACTCATGTAGGTCTAAAAAGAGGAGATTCGTCAAAATCTTGAATTTGAATTTTTTGATGATTGCTATACTTTCTCGTATATTATGTATACGCAAAAGTAAAAATATGTAATTTTGGTAACGAAATCTAACAGTAGGCATAAATTTCTGATTTGTTCAAAGTATCCATTGCAAAAGTGTCTTTTATTTTATATAATACTAGATTTCCATATCCAATTCTGACTTGGTAAACAAAACTAAAAAAGAAGCATCGCTTTGAATTTTAGCTCTAGAATTGCGTTTTGGTCGGATAAATAGTGAAATACCAAGAATTTAATATCAATAATATGAATTTAAAAAATAATTCAAAATAATGAATCATATTTGAAATCTATACTTATAATAAAGCTCAATGTGTGTGTGTGTGTTGGCGCAATACAGGCCAGACCATTCAACCTACAGCTACCAAATTTGGCACGTGTATACCTTGGAGGTCGGGAATGTGCACTAGGGGGTTATTTTTTGGAATTTTTAATTAGAATTTTATTTAAAAATTAAGCGAAATTTTGACGTGTTTCTGCTATAACTTCCGAAAATATTACCTCACAAAAAAGATTTTTACAAGAAGTTAAAGATCAAAAATTTATCTTTTAAATGATACCAATGTTTTAATTTTAAAATTAAATTTCTATTTTTAATAAATTTTTAAATAAATATTTTAACTATATTTTTCAACAATTTTTTTCGTAAAAAATAAAAAAAAATAAAAAATTTAAGCTGCACGAACACGTTTCGCGTTCTTGGGAAAAAATTAGCTTCTTTCAAAGTGTTGCCATCACATTAATTAAAGCTCCAATTAAAAATAAATTAAATCTTTTTGGAAATGAAATCTGCAAAAATATAATTTTCGGCACGTGTCTGTAGGAAATGAAACAAATATGAAATATTTTTTCTAAAAAATAAATTCAAGAAAAATTATTTTATGATCTTTTACACTCTCTATATTATTAATCCAATAAATCAGTTTTATTTTAAGGCAAGTTTTGTTTAATATGAACAGGATATCCATTCAAATCAGGGCCACACAGCTAATTTGTACACCTTTAGTTAGACAGAGATCTGCTAAAATGGTCTAAATGGAAAATGATTATATTTTATGTAACTTGATTCAATAAATGCTCTAATAAATAAAATAAATAACGAATTTTTGATTTTACATAAAGCTTCTGCTGTGGAAATCACGAATAACAAAATGTTCTTGAAACACTAATATTTTAAATAATAAGAGTTAATTTCCAATCAACTAAATCAATCACTTAAACTGGCTGATTTATGAAAATTTGAATATCACTATTCAATAAAAAAAAGGATAATTTTAGATTTTCCATCGATTGTTTCAAAGAAAATACGCCATTCAGCGTGCATGTTTCTCAAGATTAATTGGCCTAAGATAATGAAAATGTTGAGTGTTTTTAAATTTTTAACATTCAAAACTTCAGAAATAAGTCTTAGTTGATCGTGGAAAATAGAAACATTCATTCATTTATTTAAAATTTGGTGTGTCCAGAATATTTCTCAGAATATGATACCCAACTGCATTAAATTTAGACTTCATAATTTTTGAAATATATTTATAGGCCGGAACAAAATATTATTATTGATTTCATTTCAATCCTTTTGAAAGCAAAACTAAAAACTGAATTTTATGCTGAATCTGAGACATTTTTGTTGAATTATTCTTTGAGATATTACAAATTATGAAAAATATTTTGCAGTTCACATAAGACTTATATGCCGATCGATTCTGTGTGCAATACCCATATTCAATAATAATAATAAATAAATTAATAGCAATAAAGATGATAAATAAAATAAAACGCTTGGTTTTATTAAAAAATATCTTTATATTAATTGCAATTTCATCATTTCCACTTTAAATTAAAGTTGAAGTTTTACCGGAAATGACAACAAATTAGCAAAATATATATATAGTAAATTGAACGATACGATCTAAACAACAGTATAAGTTTGGCATGACTATCAAAATTTGAAGATTAAAAATGTTTTGTTTGAGAATCTATTAAGAGACCAGTTACTTAAAATATTTAATTGAAAATTGTAGCGAGCGGTAATACTGGCGAACCGGCTGGTCGCCAAAAGCGGCTAGTCAATAATAAAATTTATTCGCGCAGATAAGATGCATAAAGTAGAAAATTACACGCTATTTAACGTTCCCGAAATTTTATTCAAAATCACATTAATGAAAATATTCTTATCTAGTCTTTATGAGAAATTCCACGCTCATAAATTTGATGAAGGTTAATTAGAATATGCTAATAAACATTCGCGGAATAATGAAGAAATTCGTTCCAACATTTTATACAACTTGGATAAGAAACGTTCATAAATTATTGATAATAGTAAAATTTTAGGTGCGGCATTTTTTGTCGCCTACGATATAGCTGTAATCGCAGATGGACAAACTATTTTACATTTGATTATCGAATTTTCTCATCGGGTCATGCAATGTTATGGGGCTAACACAATCATTTAAATGCTTTGCTTCGTCTAAAAACACTTTGACTACATTTACAGATTATAATTTTAATCACGCAAATCGCATATTATAAAGTAAACTTTCATTTTTGATTGCGCATCCATTATTGAAACGTATATATTTCTTTTATTTTAATACCCTAATGGAATGCAAATTTCATGGGTTAGGTTTTTTCTGAGATGATATTCAACTAATTTTATTGATACGGGCATTGCTTAGCTCTTTACTGTCGCATTAACATGTTAATCATAACGCGAAGCAAATATGTCTCATAGGCAATGTATTTGTTTGGGAATTATGAATCACATACACTTTCAGTATTTGCAAGTAAAATGACAGGTGTTTCCTGTGATTTAATAGTTCCAAACTGTATTTTGTATGGTGTCAATTCACTGGTTAAATATTGAGCAATTTTTATAAAACACTATATATTTTTGTTTGTTTTGACGTTCTGTAGAATTCCTTTTATTTTACCCTTTCATAAATGAATTTCCAATATCACATTATTATCAGAATTCGAAATACTGTAGGCATCAAAGCTATATTAATCAGAATTGAGTAAAATACCACATATAAAATCTTTTATTTTCGTTAAACAGCAACCTATCTCAGTACTAAGAACTTATTAACTTAATATTAATTTGGAGAAGTAACAAATGAAGACAGATTAGATAATTTTTATATTCCATATCCCTTTTATTTTATTTTATTTTATTACAAGTGAAAGAAAGGACACTCCTGATGTTGATATTTTAAAATATAAATTTGGAGCTGTACATTATTTTCTATTAATAAAATATTTCTAACTCATCAAAAAATTTAAAACTTTTAAGAAGACTAAATTATTTTTAATGAATCAAATACCGATCAATTTTATTTATTCCCGAGGTTCCACAGACAGATAGACAGATTGATAGTTTTTTTGTCAATTTATTAATTCATATTTTTAATTTTCCCAACCAAATGACTTGGTTGCTTGATCTATTTATCATAAAACTGAAAGAATTTGAAAATTCGCACCGAATTATGGCAATCACGAGTTAAATCATATTTCCTTGTCATCATTGTTTTCTACTGTCTGTTCCGTGTTATTCTGAAAAAAAAATACTATCACAGTTTCTAAACATGAAAATTGTTATTTACAACAACAAAGATGACTTACCATCTTTCCAAAAGAAAATATTTTCCTGCAGATCATCTGTTGATATGTCAGTTGCTGTGATAAGTATATCGCGTAGTTTCAATTTCTTTATATCTTCTATTTCAGATTCTGTAAAGATTCTGAAAGAGGTTTCTAATTAATTTTTAAACACTAAAAAAAGGTTTTTTAGCATAAATATATAACCCTTAAGAATTTTTTTATTCTGAGTTCGAAATCCTATTCGTCATCTTCAAAGAATATTGATAGTCATCGATGATTATCGTTCTGTATGAGAATAATTGCAACAATTTTAAACAGTATATTTAATTTTAATTTAAGTTTCTCATGAGAAATATTTTATAAATAAATGAATTTAAAGAAAAAAATGCTCACATTTATTTATTTAAAAAAACGATGATTTTTTTACACTGAATCTCTTCACACTCTTTGAATTCATTTTTGAGGAATTATTGTAAAATATTTATTGGTTAATGTGCTTTAAGTAAAATTTATCTAACGCACGTGAGAATTCATATGTTTTAACATTATTTGAATATAGATGAGCATTCACGGTATGCACTTTAATAAATAAAATGAAAAATATTAAGTTAATGTTTCATATTAAATAAATGCTCCCTGGTTACTTTGAATGTATGAAAGTATATCGAATTTGCACTGACAACGAATGCTTTAGCCGCCTCTTCAATATAGTCTAAGTTTTGATTAAAAACATCATAGCTTAATTATATTTTAATGGATTTCCTTTTTCACATTATAAAATAAACGAACTGCATCACTCGATAGTGACAGATTACTAGTTCTGTGAAGATGGATTTAACGCCCACAGCAATAGATCAAAGCCTTTTAATGAGTGTCTGTCGCATGAGGACGTGGGAACGATTACATGCTGCCTGATGTTCATTTTCACTTAGTACTCTTATCTTAGCACTTAAAGAATTTAGGTTGGTGCCTTTATGATTTCTTGCTTACTGAGGTTTTCCAAAGGACAACTGGTTTTGGAGAAGATTGAGAGACCGAACGTCTACATTTTTAGAGGAAGTTCGTGTAGCAAGGAAGTCACATTTCTTAGCTGTTATGATATTAGTAGCTCTCATCGCACTGTTAAACAGAGATGGATACTTGAGTGCTTCGAAGACTCTTGCTTAATTATCAATTAATGTTTGACTCTTTTTTCTAACTAGAAATATTTATTTCTAATTAATCATAAACAAAGTCGATTGTTGTATTTTCAGTTATTTTGCTGTGATTTAATTTGTTAATTTAAAATATTTAACACAAATTTACTTACCATCGCAATGTAAAAAAAATATGATCAATTATTTTCAGAGACGAAAGAGAATAAATTTCTCCTAAGATCCAAAACAATCGCAAATCGTCCTGGATCATTAATTAGGAAGGAAAAGCCTTTTTCAGAGTTGAAGAAATTAATTTCAGAAAATATCTTTAATTTTTAGCTAAAAAAATATTAATTGTACTGTTGAAAATAACCTTTTTTTCGAAATATATCTGCTTACTTATAATTTTTTTCTTTCTATTTCTATGAATTTAAACTTAACCTTTTTTAAAACCTATTTTTAGCTCCTCTCAATTAAATTAATTGCAACATGCATTCTAAATTTCAAAATGAATTTAAGATAATGTTGTAAAGTAATAGACTTATGAAAAGATTTTGCTTAATAAAAAGTTAATACACGGTAAGAGATTTGTAGTAAAATTATTTTAATTCCATAGACTTAGAGGTTTAAAAACTAAAGACCTATTTGTATTATTTCTGTTTATATGTAACAGACATTCAATTTTTATGGTATAAGTAAAATTTTATTAACAAGAAGAATTATTAATTACAAAAAATCCACAGAAAACTACTTTTATTCGTTTAAAATTCGATTTTGCCATTGTAAATAGTTTTAATTTACACAAACAGCATCCTCATATCTTAAGGATAAGTGTTTAAAATGCACCTAAAATGAATTAAATTTAAAAATTCGACTTTTATGAACTTTAAAAAAACTTTACGTTACAGCATTCTAATTCTATTTCAAAATTATATGTAAGCAACCATATATTCATAAAGATATGAAAAGAAAAATAAATACCCATTTGCCGTATTCTCGAACCAAAATCTGTCAGAATCACGAAGACGCTCAAATTGCTCTTTGATTATTTTTCTGAAAAGAAGTCCTGGACGACCATCCACTTCTGTTTCCAACATGCCAGCTATATACAGATCGATGTTATCTATATCTCCATCATAAGCCTTTTCAAGAGCTTCAAACATCTAAGAAAGAAATAGAAGAATACTTATTCATTCTAAAAACGTTTTTAAGCATTATTCAGAAATTCTTATAATATTTTAATGAATTCTCTTCTTAAACGTGTCCTAGACATTTATGGCATGAAGCTCTTTCTACAAAATGTTGTAAGATTATAGTTGAAAATCGCAACTTCATGTTTCTTATCTCGAGCTCATATAAAACTGTTCTATTTTTGTGAAACTCAACAAATATATTTTAATTTCAAGCAAGCAAAAACAGAAATCAAATGATCAAAAATCAGAAGCAAAATAACTAAAATCTTACATAACTTCAACGTATCACATTCAGCAAATTTAAGTAAAGATTTGAAACGATTCTTTTATTTTTCCAGATTCATATTGTTGACCGTACCATTAAACTACCATTAAAAAAACAGCACAAAATCCAGCATTATAAATTACTTAGCGATGAATTTAAAAAACATCGAAGTAGCACAGAGACTTTCCTTATTTGCATACGAAAAGACCCTTTTAAAGATAGAAATATAATTTTTTTTTCATTAATGAAATAGTCATACTCTTAAAAAATTTCTAAATTGTAGAATAGATGACACGAAAGTCCATAAATGGCAACATTGCATCAAAGTTTAATTTTTAATGCAATTGGCTACATGATGGAAAAAATGCGCTGTTTTTTGTAGTCCCATGAAACCAAATCAGCCATATGTAAATGAAGTTCAGACGTTATTATGAATGTTCGCCAAAACAAGTAATAAATTTGAAAATTGAAGGCTGAGATAATAATACCAGTACGTCGTTTTAGTATTAAAAAAATAAATGATGCACAGTAAGTCATGAGCATTAAATTGCTGCTTTGACATTTTTTGAATAACAAAGAGGACATTCGTTGAAATTATCTACAATTTTATTACGAATTCAACAACAGATTTTATAAATTGCAAATGAAGTACTTTTCTATGTGTACTAAGTTCTGCGTGATCATTTTGTAATCCATCAAAGAATTTCTATTCACATCATTCAAAATCCTATTAACAACATAAAATTGTGTACTAACCTGTGGTTTTTGTTCATATAGCTTGGGATTTATTTGAGACCAGTTGGTGAGGGGTGGAAGCTGAAAGTAACGCCTCACTGTGTTATAGTCGGGCAATCCATTATCCCTGCCTCTCATTATATTCAAAGCAGCCAAATCACGCCGCGTAAAATCCATAGGGCCAAACAGTTTGTCTGCATCCAAAAAAAGACAAGAAAGTATTAAAAGTCAAGCAACAACGGTGATGACATTTTAAAGAGGCCTTGTAAACTTAGATTAAAATATTTTCTGAAATGAATACATACATATGTTGAATAATAAATTTACGGTTTTAAGAATGGTTTTAAAGTTGAATTCTTTTAAGCATTTTTGGATCATTTTTGAAATTTTATGACTATTCTGACGGGGAGGTTTTTTTTTGACAATGTATATGTTGATTAAACGCTATAAATATATAAATAAGCACTTATAATAACTAATAATAAATTTTTATTCAAAAACCAATGTTTATCTTATGATTTAAAAACCACTGAAGGAAAGAATTCTAAATAATAAATGTGTTTCATTTGGAACTTATTGTCTCTAATCTCGTAGAAGACAGAAAGAAAAAAAAATTAAAATCCGTAGTTAAAGGGTTGAAAGCATTTAATAACACAGTGAAAATAAATTACACCTACTATGATAACCTTTTGACTTTCATCTAAGAAATAAGCTTTGTA
Organism: Argiope aurantia; assembly: GCA_026543865.1. NCBI lineage: Eukaryota > Metazoa > Arthropoda > Arachnida > Araneae > Araneidae > Argiope > Argiope aurantia. Next base: position 5,666 of record JAPMOR010055830.1, on the reverse strand, counting down.
ATATTTCCGATCGGACAACTTCACCAGAGTACCAGACAGAATGGTCACAGTAGAGAAAATTAGATTCTAAACTGTTTTTTATGTTTGGATTTTCTCTACTTATTATAATAATTCATAGTACCGCAGCAAATCCAGAATTGATAGATTTCAGAGCTTTCTCTATTTTTAGACAGAAAAACAGTTTCAATTCCTGCTAATAATCACTGTGATAAGAATAATTAATAAGAAAATCCACAAAACGTGATCTTTCCACTATAATTGATAAGAGTTCCTCTTTCTGGAAATACTCATGTTTAATATTATATATTATTCATTTCAAACTGTTCGCATTCTGTATTCGAAAGGAGTTTCGATTTATTGAGCAGGATGCTTCAGAGCGATTGACACATTTTTTAACTTTGACAAAGTGTTTTATAAGCCTGTTTCTTGTTTGTGTGATTTAATTTTCAAGCAATTATTTTAATAAAAGAATGCATTTATCAAAACAAAAAGCACGTTTTTTTAAATTTATGCAATTTATCATATTGAAATAAAAAGAGAGAAAGAAACTTTCCAATACTTCATTATTTTTTATAAAAATAAAGCGAATAATTTAAAATTTATTATTACTTATTTTTTTCCCAATTCTAAATATTTTATTAAATGCAAATATAAAAAAATTGAATTAAAAACACGTCTTATCAATCATGCTAATTTGAATCGATTCTATGGGGTTGATTGTACATGTCTAGTTAAAATCCTTATAATGAAAATAATTTGTTTTTAATAGAGCTTACAGCGCATACTGTTTGTTTTAGGAAACCAAATTGTTACTTTTCGACGATTTTATTCCACAGAGAAATGATATGCAGTCAGATTAACACATTTTCGTAGGTCCTTTGAAAGCCCTAATCCACCGTTCCTTTTGATTTTCTTTCATTGTACCAGCTTGTCACTTTTTTAAACAATGTTATTTTATTTTAATTGGAAACTTGTGCATTTATTACTTAAATGTCCATTCACTTTTGATGATTATGAACAGTTGTTGCGTTAATTCCACTAATACTGTGTTGTCAAATAAATTTAAACACCCCCATCCTTGATTCAACCCCTATCATGAAATCAGCGTCTCATGGGGAAGGCGCGAAAGAGCGGAAATTTTCCTTATCTGAGACTATACAATATGCAAAATTAAAATTATTGTAATTGCTAACTGTTACGGAGATCATAATTTTATGTACGTATTTCAATCACAATATTGTTCTTTTTACGTATACTGAAAATATCCAAAAATAATGGATCAAAAAGGTCACATGACGTCTTTTGATACCTATATATTGTTGTCCAGGAACGACATGTGACATCTTTTATTTTGTCCTTATTCGTTTTTTAGATAAATCGCCTACCGAACCACATTAATATTTACAAAAGATATTCCTGGTCAGGCAACGTGTTAAAATGAATTTGATTAATTTTCACTAAACTCGTATGTCCATCAAATCATACTTCGAAAAGGAAAAAAGTACATAACAGTATTTTTGTAGAATTCCTTTGTTGGGTTGGGCATCCGAAACATGGCATGAAATCACGCATCCGGATATCAGATCGGATAAGCTGCGGAGATGGGGGGGGGGGGGGGATTTTTCTTAATCAAATAAAGGGATATTCATTTGAGAAGAGAAATTTAAAAGGAAACATTATAAGTATTAAAAGAAAAACTATAAAAAATCGTTGAAAAAATTTAAGAAGTAAATTTTGAAAAATACTTTTAATTTGAATGAAATTATTAAAATTCCACTAAAGGTGCATGTTATATAGGGAGGTACTAGGTAAAAATTTCAGATTGCTATCCACATTCTTTCTTGAAATATGCGACTTCATAGAGAAAACAAGGATCAAAGAAAGGGGGGGGGGAAGAAGAATGCTAGTCAATAAGTATCTTACTGTCTGTTCGAATTACCGATGAGGGGGAAAAAATCATTTTCTAAAAGTACGGGCGTGTTTTGTTTATCTGTTGAAGCATAATGTTGGTTTGGGAATGGGGGTTGTGATGGCCAAAATAATAAACCAGATATTTAAAAGTTCCACTTTAAAAAAAGTAAACTTCCATGCTTACTTCCATATTTTGAAAATGAATAAACGACCGAGGCTCAAAATTTAATAGCTTGAAGAAAACTAGTTGAATTTTTTAAAAAAAGAACAAACACAGTGGCAACATTGTATAAAAATGACCAACTCCAGAAACTTACAAAAGCAGCACGTGCTTTAGTTCTTTTGGTTATATTGTTTCTTTTTTTATATTTGTATTAAATTTTATTCTTGCAGCGAGATTGTGAACGTTTTCTTGCGTTTGTTTTTATTTTAGCTTCAAAATTAAACCAAATTATTTTCTTAAATTGCATTTTCTTCATGACAATATAAAGATTACGAGTCCTAAAAAATTACGAAAAAACAAAGACAAACTATTCGAAAATACATATAAAAGCCTGAAGGGTAAAGAAAAACAGAGAGAAGTAGAACGAAAATATAAAGCTAAAAACCAAAATAACTGAGCCCGCCGAAACCGTTCAACATATCAACGAGAGAAATTATTAGAATTAAAAAAAATCTAAACTGAAATTTAGAATGAACCCTTCCAATTTTGTGAATGAATTATCTTTACAAAGGGGACATAGGAAACCACAAAAGTACAGAAACTTTTAGTATAGATTCTGAATGAATATCCAAAATAAATCAACTTATAGAATTAATGGATATCTTTCAACAGAGAGGTGAGAAATAAAATACAGCATTTGTTTTTAAAGAAAATATCAAAAGGTCCAATTCATGTTCTTCAATGTAATGTAAATTTAAAATGCGTTGAAAGATAAATAAAATCGTAGACGGATTTTTAAAAAATAGTAGAATGTAAATTGTTGTTTCATGCAAATTCGGTTTGTACTATCATAAGTGATAAAGTGAGTAAATTCAAAGTAAGAAATAAAATTTCAGTGAAATTCATGCTACTCCTCAAGGCCATAATCTGTTTCAGAATATTCAGAATTAAATGCCATATTTAATTAATGACCATAAAATTAAATGCCATAAATGCATTTTTGAGCAAAATTTATGGTGTGTTTTTTCACCCTATAGCTCGATACTCTGAGCCATTGTACATCTTGCGTCTCGTATCCCTGAGGTTAAAAATTATTTTTCTATTTCAAAATTGAAAAAGTAATAATAATGGAATAGAGTAAATCTAAGTGATAAATTCTATCAGACTAATCTTTTTATTTTATCACATTTAATCATTTCCGCGTTTTCCTCTGCATACGACTATAAGTTTTCAATGGGGTTTTTTATCATAATTTAAGACCACTTATCAGGTTTTGTATATTTTAAGTATTAAATCAGTTGCAATTGTTTTTGTCAATATCAACGAGAATATAATAGTATTTAAGGACCACAGCTAATGGAACTTCGTATAACCTTTGAAATAAGCCATACAGAAGGTAGCTCCATGCTGCTTATTTATTAAGGGAAGCTGAGATGGAATCAGAAGGAGCCTTTACCGGGCTCAGGATAACACCTTGGTGAGAGATACTGACCGTCACTGAGATAGAGGAAAGTCAATTCTATATGACTTCTGTGTTCTTTTGGTAAGCTATAATTAGTCTTATTCATTCGGTTATTTCTCACCCAGATAATTGTGATGCAACCTTAGAAGGGAACTTTTGAAATAAACGAGAAACTCGAAAAAAATAGCTTTTAAAGTTCATTAATTCATTTTCATCAGCAAGTTTCCGAAACATTACTCAAAAATAAACCTGAAAAGTCTATTACAAAACAGTGAAAAACAAATCCTATAATTGTTATACAGTTTAGTAAGAAAATAATTAATTCTAGCCTTCAATTCAATAAACATGTCAAAATATGATATAGACGAATTTTCCCAAATCTCAAAATATACATTCCCTAAACGTTACTTAATTTTTTTTTATGAATGGATATATATTTCCTTTTCCGTAATACTCCTGATGTCAATTGACTTTGAATTTTTTCGGAATATTTTAAATATAAAATATTAAAAAGATCTACATCTTAAAAAGTTTTTTTCCACTCATTCAATTCAAGTTTGTAGATAAAGATAAGAATCTCCGAATGCGAATATTTAATTTACGGATGATAAAAATAGTATTTTAAAACGATAGAGCAAAGAAATGAATTTTAGCTTTAAAAAAATTCTGGCATTAAAATTCGCTTACCAAGATTAAAATCGTTATTCAGTTCATATTCCTTCAAGGTTGCTTTAGTCGCATCTTAATCAATCACTGCTATAAAGCAAGAGAATAAGCCACCGACACTAACTTCATTAATAATAAAAGGTTAAACAGTCAAATACAAAGCCTCCAAACTTTTGCCAAATGTATGTGAACAAACAGCAACAACAGCAACAACAAAAAAAAAACATTCATTAAAATTTAAATATGTTATCTTGATATGATCTCTGTGCGGACGTTCGCAACAAAATAAAATTTAAATTGGAAGTCATTTTATAAATTTTAACACACACGGCTTAATTTGTTCTATATAAATTATTGTTCAAATATTGTTGCATGCATGATACTTCACAAAAATACATAAATTCTTTTAAGAAACTAAAATTTATTTATAGCTCATGTTAAACATTGTATTATGAAAGAAAATATATAAAGATTTTTAAAAATGGAATATTTGTTAATAGAATTTAATTATTTTAAGGAAACATTACAAAAATATTTCCTCATTTCTACTAAAAGCACTAATAATGAAATGCATGCAAAATGATTTTAAAAATTGTAATTAATTTAATTATGTATTGTAATTATTATCTCTATTTTATGGTGATTTTTCCAATACCTATATGGATTTTTGTTAAATAATATTAATTGATGAAAATATAAAATTTAGCTTTAAAAAATAATTTGCCGTGTGAATGGATTTGAATGAAAATTTGGGGTGTTATGAAAAATGCAAGCTTTTTTTAAATTTAAATAACTAATATACGTTATAAAATATTTATTTTTCACTTTAATTTGCCTTGAAGGTAGCTAACTTTTCCGTAGTAAATAGCCAAAGGAAAATTTTTGCTGAGTTAATATTATATGCTGGATCCCACCGAATTTAATAACTGTGAATATGTGAGACAATATTTTTATTTGTATTTAAGTTGGTGCTTTTGACCAAACTCTCTTCTTTTTTTGTCAATAAAATTAGTTTATAAGCAAGAATCCTTTTTTTTTATCCATAAATTAGTTTTAATCAAAAAATGAGACATCGTCACAGTATAAGTCAGGAAAAGTAACCAAGATATAATACTTGTATATTTAAAAATTATATTTCAAAAGATTTAAATACACGCAAGGTAGTTGTTACGTAAGCAATTAGTGACTTCTTTCGATTATTAAAACATTTCAAAGAAAGGAACATCAATGTATACATGTTTTCCCAGTGCAAATAACAGCGAAATTTTAAGATAAATAGTTCCGTGAAGAAATATCTGTGAATATAGTGAATAATGTTCACCCATTAAAAATCAAACCACGATACTACAATGCATCAAATGAAAAGCTGCTTAAATACAGGAACATGACAGCGCCACACATTTTCAGGCAATTCAAGAGTTCACGTTTACGCCCATTATATATGCTACTGTCTCAGAGAATAGC
>JAPMOR010055826.1:1069872-1103419 GCA_026543865.1 Argiope aurantia | reverse complement strand
GAATTATGTACTATATATTTATTTTGGGTAATGAGATTAGAATTATTCCTGCTATGACTTGAGTATCCGGGATGACAGAATGACTGTCGATACGACGGTATTGAGATGGAAATTAAATTTGGTATCCAATGATATGATAAAACGTTTTCCTGCAATCTTGTCTTGTCATTGGAGTGGAGATAACTCGATCCCACAACCAAAAGTATACCATCCCTATAACAGAATATTCCATCAGGGAAAAATATTATAACTAAGGATACATATGTTGACCGAACTATACTATAGTGTTCACCGGAGAAAGTGAAAAATGAAAAACCAAGCTTCGCCAGCGTTGCAGGTCACCAAAAATCGAAGAAAAATGCTTATGTAAAAGAGGTGTACAGTGACTATGGCACCACCGTACATACCCTTCCAACATGGTAGTATTATCCATAGACCGTGGTAGTAATCCCAAATGGTAGGATTATCAAATTCCACCATGGATCAACCATGGTATTATTAGTGCAAATCAAATTTATTTAATATTGTTATATGTATATTATTTTTTCATGTACATGATTTGATTACATGTATGTGTATTGTTACTTACGCATATTGAAAAACCAATGGGAAATTTTGTTTCCGTTGTTTCCTTTTGAGGAATTTAGTACTGGGCTTAATCATTGGCGTTAATGTAGCTTAGGTAGTATCTGAAGTGCAAATTTTTTGATCACTCAGTTATACGGTAAATTTAAAGACTGCAAATTCAGGGATATATGGCAATGTTCAGACATAAGAGACATCTTTGCCAGACGAGCATGGTTCAAAATTGCGAGCTCACTTTCAAAATAATAATCCAATTATCATCAAGAATATTTCAGGTGTCTCAAAAATGATTGGTGGATTTTGAAAATCAATTTTAAAAATACGAAATAATATAGAAATGTATCGTATGTGGCCTTACGCTTGAGAAATCAGGGAGTTTTATCGGATGAAATTGCAAATTTAGTTAATATTGTCACCGACAGATGGTGCTGTAAAATAAAAATAAAATCCGCTACGAAAAGGCTCCAAAAAGTGTTAAAAGAAATTAAACGACCATGTGTTCATTGTATCCCTCCCTCCCTTTGTAGCAATACGTGGCGCAGTCTGAGGCAAAAAAAGGGGAACTGAGTCAAGTACTTCGTTTAAACTACACCAATTGCGGGTGGCTTGTAGCGCTTCCTATGGGTGTGAATTTTAACTAAATTCTCAAGTTGGTGGAATGAAAATCAATGATTTCCCAAGCTTAAGGCCGAAAAAATGTGTTTCTATAGCATTCTATCTTATTATTATTGTTATTATTGATTCTGAAAATCCATCAGTCGTTTTTGGAGCTCTCGATATAAATGTAAAAATATATTCTAAATTTCAAAATACACTTTCTAACAACAATACATAAATTCGATTGCAATATCCTATTTTTATAAACATGAAGAACCTTTTGAATAGAAATGTGTAAAAATAAAGTTTTGCATTTAAATATCGTCATCTCATAGCTTAACCTTCATTATGTAAAGAACCGGCTCACTTTACTGCATGTCGAAACAGTGTTACTGGATATAAAATATTTTTGTAGAAAAAAAAATAGCCCATAATTATATTTCTGTATTTCCTTCCGGGTTTATTTCGGAAATGCATTATTGTTCAGGAAATTGTTTAAATATTCATCATTTGTTCACATGCGAAATCCGTTATTTTCTTCAACTTTATCTGCATTTGCTCGATTGTCCTATTTAATCACAAAATAAACAACAATTTCGAATTTCATTTCTTCATTTTGTGTTTCTGTTTTGTATCTCAAATGGCTTACGAATAGAAATCCAACATGAATAATTTATGAGCTATGTCACTTGCTTTCGATTTAAACTTCCAAAGTTTACTTCTTTTCTAGGTTTCCTTTCTATTTTCTCCGCACTATTGAGATGAAAAACGTTCATCCTGTTTTTAGCAACGTGAAAACAAAGGGGAGATTTCTGGTTTCTCGCTTTTTATCTTTTATTTCGTCGGTAGAACGTAGCTATAAAATAGCATCTTTCAAAATACTGATTTTTTTTTCAGATTATTTCCTTTTGATGTAAAACTTTTCTACATAAAAATAATCACGATAATTTAAATGAAGAATATTTCAAATGGATTTTAATAAGTGTTAGTAGTTGTTTAATAAACAATGCTAACAGCGAAGAGTTCACAATTATTTTTGTTGAAGGCCCCTAGCTATGTCACAGCAAAATTCAAAAATCTGAAATTGACTTTGGCTTTCAATTGCTGCTCAAAAATTCTGTTAAGTTTCATATAAGACTCCTTTTTTTTAGAAAGCAATAAATATTTTTAGTTAAATTCTTCATAGGGAGATTAACTAATGCAATGGTTCTCTAACTCGAGTTCATTAATGGTTCTCTAACTTTGCAATGGTTCTCTAACTTTGGGAAAATGCAGCAAATTTTCCCCGATCATGGTCCCTAGAATCCAAAACCACCCTTCTTTCAAAGCCACGAATATGACGCTTTGCTCATGTTATTGTGTTAACTTGAGTAATAATGAATTGTACTTTAAGGTCCATGGTTTTTTTTTTGTAAATTTAATAAAATGATTGATTCCTAGATAAGCTTCTTACTCAAAGAGGATGGAGATGGTTCATGGTTGAATTTTTTTTTCTCTTAACTTTCTTATGACTGAAACTGAAAATAAACCAAATTAGGCGAATTAAGGAAATTGTGGACTTTAAATTAAACAAAAATGGACGAAAACAGGACATTTTATTTTTATTGTTTTATAACCAAAATGTATGTTTATATTCGTCTAAAATAGCATTATAAAATGTATCATTAAATAAATGAGAAAAAAAGTACATTTTAATGATTTTCTCAAAATGATGTTGTAATTAGATTTAGTTTCCTTTGAAAAGTTCATGGCGTTTTAATTTTTAAAGAAATGAAATAAAATTGATTGTAAAGATTTCGGTTAAACATTAAAATAGGGTTATACATTTTAGATTTAGCTTTTTTTAGATAATTAAAAGTCAATTTCTTTTCAGCAAATCATAAAATTCTTGTGAAAATTTGGTACGTATACATAAAAATATTTCTAGAAAATTAACATTTAATAGGAATTATAAAATACAGTCTTGATTCAGATAAATTTATATTGTGTAATACGGAAAAAAGAATTAAAGAAATAAAATCACCTGAAATATTTTGAAAATTTTAAAAGTTATATATTTTTTAATGTATTTCGTTTAAAAACGTTTTTTTTAAAAAAAAAAAAAACTTGAAGCATATATATTTTAAAATATCTGCATACGAAATTTCATAACCTAAGTAAACTATTAGCAAAAATGCATAGTAAAATTTAAGTGCATACATAATAAGGGTTTTAAACTCGCATAAAGACGAACTTCTTTTGCATTAAATTTTTTAGGTAGCTATAAATGCTCAACAGTTCAAAAAGTAACTTTCAACAACTGCCTTCAGTTATGTTTAACAGAATTATATGAAATAAATAAAAAAAAATCTATTCTTTTTTTTAAATTTGAAGTTGTTTAAACGATCTTGGATTAAAGTTTAACAGTTTTAATAAAACTAATTAAATCAAATTAAAGGAATTGAAATATTTATTGACAATATTAGTCAAAATTGTTCAATTTTAGAAAATTTTTAAAAGCTTTGTATGCTTTTGTTCTTTTGAACGCATTTTATTATGTTTATTTATTTATATAAACATTGCATTACATGCAACGTATTTTGTAATAAATGCTGAATGTAATTATTGATAAACAATTAATAATTGGAGTAGCAAAATCACTTATCAAATATCACATTATTGAATTATTGCATATTGCCTTTGACGGATAAGACAAAAAATTTAACAAGTATCTGCTTTTTGGAATGTTAAATCTGTGAAAACAAATTTTATCTGACTTGCTTCTTTATTTTGTAGATATCGAAATAATTTGAGTTCCGACAGTATTAATGGATTTAATTCAAAATTTGACAGAAATCTAAATTTACATACCAAATTTCACCCACCTTGCTAAAATCGTTCTCGAATTATCATACAAAAATGTTTTTCGAATTCCAGGAACCTGGAGATTTGTCAAAATCTCGCGTTCTAATTGTTTAACGATTACAATATCTTGCTGGTGCGCTGCCCTAGGGGTAGCGCGTCTTCCCTGTGGTCTAGATGTCGCGGGTTCGAGTCCCGGTTCGGGCATGGTTGTTCTTTCTGTGAGGTTCGTGAATGAACCCCTTTGTAAAAAGGGGCTGTGCAAGCGATTGTGTGTGTGCTATCTTCATTTGAACTAGAAGTCTGCCCTCGGGTACTGAGGGGTCTTTACCCTTAGAAGCTACTGTGTAAAACTTTGGCTTCAATAGTCACACGACAAAAAAGAAATTAAATATTTTCTCTATACATCAAATTTGCAAAAGTAAAAACTGTCAGTGCTAATCCGTGACTAAAAATCGAGTTTGATGATAATTTGATTACGGAAAATTGTCTTCTTTTTACTTAATTACCTTAGAAAAGATTATAAAAATAAGAAAAAAAAACACTTATAATTATTAACTAGCTAGACAAGGTTAAGGATATAAACAAGGCTCTTTCTAGTATGTCAAATCACCTTTAAATAGGACATTTTAGTCATTATATAAACACCCCAAGCAAAAAAATGTCAACGCAGTTCACCATGAAAAAGAATTTTTAAGAAGCTTGAATTTCTTATTATTTTTCATAACCATTTCGTTGTAATTTTTTTTTTTTTGCAACACTAAATCTAAAGAACGTGCATTTAAGTCGACAATTACTTAAATTCTAATGGCATCTTCAATGCACTTCTTAATTTAATTCTAATATTTTATGCAAAGTACTTTATAATTGCCTTTACAATGAACTTTCAGGTAATTTTTAACTTTTTATCACAGATGTCCGTGTCGTCTTTGAAGCGGTATGTCGTCCACAGTAAAAATAAAATAAAAAAAAATACACCAAAAATTGCATACCACACACAAAATTTAATCATTTCCACTAAAAGTGATTTACGAACTCGGAAAGTGAGAAGAAAAGTGTTTTAAAAAGTGCAATTACTTTTGTGCTTTATCAGATGCGGAAAAAACAAGGAACATTTGCAAGGTTAATTTCACTAGAATACTCGTAAAATGTTTTATGATTCCAAAAATGTTGAAAAGAGATTTTATCATCAGCCGTGCAGAGATATACTTTAAGTTAATGTTTTGTATGACTGCTTTAAGTTTTCTAAAGAAAATATGTAAATTTTTCTGAAAGAACAGTTTTTGCTATGCACAAAGAGATTTAAATTAAAATAAAAAGAGAGCAAGTGGACTTCGAAGCACTCTATAATTATTATCAAAATTCTAGCTCTGAGAGTTTAGTTTGAAATTTAATCTTTTGCAAATTTAGTGGATTCTTATTTTTTATTTGGCAAGTTGTTTCCGAAGAAATAATTTCAAATTATTTTATTTCTTTCGTATCAAATCTATTAAAAGTTATTTTTATCATTTCTTATTCATAATATTAATTATCGTGCAAATTACAGCTTTAAAATTGATAAGATCTAGTTGATACTAGATATAAAATTTATAAATTTATTTATTTATTTATTTAATCAAATTTGAATTTAATCGTTTGAAAATTAAGTGAATTCTTGTTTCAGATTTAGAATTTTTTTTCCTTAAGAAATAATCTTGAATTGTTTAATTTTGTTTGTATCAAGCCTATTAAAAGTTTTTTTTTTCTTATCTTATGTTATCCACATTATTAATTATCGTGAAAAGTATAAACTAAAAATGGTAGGAACTAGTTGATATTAGATATAAAAAGTATACATACATTTATTCATTTATTAATTTAATCTAATTGGAATTTAATTATTTGTAAATTAAATTCCTATTTCTTGACTTGGCAAGTTATGTCTGGAGAAATCGTTTCGAATTGTTTTATTTCGTTTGTGAGAGGCCTATATATTTTTTATCATATATTATACACATTATTAATTATTGTGAAAATTATAACTTTAAAATAGGTAAGATCTAGTTGATCTTAGACATAAAATGTATGTATTCGTTTATTTATTGAACGAAATACATTTCTTTTATAAGAAAAATAAAGAGAAATGAGTTCTAGAGGAATAAAATATATACATTTTTTATCATGCATATTTACTTGTGTAGCAATTTTATATATAATATTTTTTGGTGTGATAAATATTTATTTCAGAAATATATACTGCCTTATAAACAATATATTGCCCCACAATGATGTTATGCTATCCTCTTGATACAATATTATATGCGTTCATGTAATATTGTCAAGTTTGTAACAGTTTCTTTTAACACTAAAGTCTCAAAAAATAAAAATCAAGTGTCAGTTTTTACTAAATGATGATTATCATGCAAATTATAATACTAAATCAAGATGATAATAGCTAAAGCTTAGAAAGTTGGATACTTCATTTAGTGCAGTGATATAAAGTTTTTTTTCTTCTTCATTATTACAGCATTCTAAAATTTAAAATAAAAAAAAATTAAAAAATATCAGATTTATTTATCGTGAAATTTGCTCCTTAATTTTGACAAATTTTTAATATATATTTTTACTTTGATTAGCTTGTTCAACTGAATTTCACTGTTTCATTAAAATTTATATGCATGATTCTCTTCCTATTTGCCTGATTTCCCTCACATGTAGGTGTACTTGGCAATGAATGGCTGACGAGGTAGCGAAATCAGGCGCCATTCCTTTAAATGGTCCTGTTCCTTTTAACGATATCTAAAGATATATAAAAACATTCTAAATTTATACTGGCATACAGAAAAAGACTAACGAGGCAAACAGGTTTCATTCTGTTGGGCCAGTTTATGTAACAGAAGAATGGGTACAGTTATTCCTGTTTAAGAATTGGCCATACTAGACTTACACAAAGGCATTTGTTGTTGGGGGAGCCCACCTTTCTATGCACAGTATGCCAATGCCTAATGACAGTTCGGCACATTCTTATAGAGTGTCCATGTTATAATTTTCAATAATAAATGTTTTCATTCTTCCCACATTATTTTAAAAGACATCCTTTATAAAGTGTCTCATTCTCATCCTTTTGCCACTTTAAAAATGATTTGTTCTTATAGAGTGCCCACGTTTTAATTCTCAACGAATTCAATGTTTTCATTCTGCTCACATTACTTTAAAAGACATCCTTCATAAAGTGTCTCATCCTTATATTTTTTACCTTTTTAAAAAAGATTGATGTCTTCTATCTTCTATGACTATTGTTCATATTTTTAATGTTTCAAAACCTATGAAACAACTTCTTTAAGCAGATCAGCAAATAGTATATTTGTAACATTGAAACAGAATTTTTAATTAACCCTTTCAAATATGACCATACGCTTTTTTATGAACTATATGTTTGCATATATCTTATGGTTGGCACTGCATAATCAGAAAAGGTTTTAGCACCACTAAGCTCAAACTCTTCCTTTCTTGAAAGCAAAAGAATCTGTTGATTACTTGTGCGGCTTATAATTAGTACCAGAAAGTAACATCTCAGTATCACGAAATACAATATACAAATAAAAGATGGATTAATTGGATAGCTATGTTTGTGCACACTGATATCATGGGACATTAAAATGCCTTAAGATATTTCTTGCATACATTAAACAAAAAATAACAAGATAATTAAAATAAAACTGCTGAAATGTCTATGATTATTTAATCTCTTAGAAATGCTTTGCAGAAGAAATTTCAACATCAATTTACGCAATATTGATTTTATTGAAATTAAACACTATCAATACTTCGGAAAATTAAATGGCGATCAAAGGCCATAAAATAATGGAACTATTACTTATAATAAATATTTTAAAAACTTATCCCTTGAATAAATTTAGTCTTCTTAAGTTCCGAATTAAAATGCTAATTTGCTATGAAAGTATTAGCACAGAACCTCTGTTAGATATATTATTTTATTGCAAAAGCAATATTTTTTTCTGTATTGAAATCATAAAACAAGAGGAACGAAATAATTTTATACTTCCACTTTATAAATTTATAATTTTACTTTTATTCCACTTTTTTATTGAAGTCATAAAACAAGAGGAATTAAATAGTTTTAATCTTTCACTTTATAAATTTATATTTTTACCTTTATTCCCCTTTTATTATTGAAATCATAAAACAAGAGGAAAGAAATAATTTTAATCTTTCTTTCAATTTATAAAAATCCTGAATCTTAAGGATATGAAATCATGACAAACCTTAACCTCTCTTAGAATAATCATTAACTTAACTTTTCTACACAAAATTTAAAAGAAATACTGCCACTATTTTATTTTCTATTTATCATTTTCTAATTATCCTTTTTCTTCTGGAATTCTATTTTCTACAAAACTTGTATTCTTTTTATCACCCGATTACGATGAGAGAAATTATAGATTCTCCTTAAACTTAATTCACTAAGGATCAATGAGAATTCCGAAGTTCAGATCTCGAAAGACATCTGCTGACAAAGGATAACAGAAATCCGATTCGGGCCTTAGATCAGACTATTCAGGCATGCTAATAATTTAGCGGCAAAGCTCTTCATTGGAAGGATCAAGGCGAAGGAGATGAATCGGGTCTTAAGATTGTTGCAAATGCAATTGATCACCAATATAGAGATACTGTTTTTTATTAATTTTTGTCGACGAATGATCAGCTTTATTTGAAATTATAGACCAAAAATATTGAAAAATTATCTGCCACGATACTGTTACCTAAAAGATCTTTAGGAAGAGAAATTTAATTGCAGAATTTTCAAAAAAATCGCATGAAGAAATTCTTTGTTTTAATCATCTCCTCTTACCATCTTATAATTTTCGTAATGATTTCTTAATATACGGGCTTGATTTGGTAATAAAATAATGATGCATTATTTCTTATGAAATATATAATGTATGGTGACATTGTGGAAATGTTTGATTCTGTTTTTGAGATATCATGTTACTTTTTCTTTGTTTACTTTTAGGTCGTAATTTAGAATCAACAATAATCAATACGTGTATATATATTACCGAGATTCAGTATTAAAAGTGAAAAAAAAGTAAAAAAGATTGTTGTAACAAATATATATTTATTTTGCTTTCTTCCCAATTTTTTATGTTTTAATCACTTTGCTTCTTTACTTCGGTTTATTTCATTTTTATATTTATTCTATTATAAATATTTTATTGTTATATTATTACTGATCTTTTCTCTTTTGCTTGTACACCAATTTATATTCCTCCCGTTGATGTGGTACGGGAATACGAGTGAGGGAGTTCCAGCTCAAATGTCGTCCTCGTCATCTGACTGCAGTTCAAAATTATGAGGTCCGTCCGAAAATAGCCATAGTGTAACTTTAAAATTGGATGTTAATATAACTGAACTGAACCATTTTGTCTATAAGCTTTTATCTTTCTTTCCGAGTTCTACTTCCTTTCAAATCATGAGTGGTGAGTGACCCATGAAACAACATCAGAAACTTTTGCAAACAATACAATAATTTGCTATCTACACCCTTTTTCAGGTGTTTTAAGTAATTTCCTTCTTACCTTTAGTTTTCACTTTATTCGATATTTCTTTGTTAAAAACATTATTACATTATTACTTGTTTTTTCTTCTTTTGCTTGCTTATTATTTTGTCTATGCTACTTTCTTACTCCTTCTCGGATTCTACTTTCTTCTGAATTATGAATAATGAATACTGCAGGAAGACATATATGAAACACGTGTGGAATAAGCAGGACTCATCATGGGTTTGTTTAAAAATTCCTTAAAAAGGAAGGAAGGAAGGATAATAGGAAATTGTATATTTCCCTAGTAAATACGAAATTTTATTTTTTCCCCTTTTGCATATATGTTTGTACTTGAAGAAAAACATTATCTGATAGCAATATATTGAAATTTAAATTAAAATCAAACAATATGGTTTTTTATTAGTTTATCTCGATTCATGAAAGTTTAATATTTGTTGCCAGCAGTGTGCTATTTTTGCTGTACTGTTTTACCTTTGTTTAACAGTCTTGCACTTGAACAGGTTAACTGCATTTAGCCTTCATACAGGTTTGTACCCTGCCCTTAACTACCAGTTCAGTGAAAACAATTCCTTTAGATACTTTTGGTAAATACAGACTGATAATTCGACGCTGTGATATTAACCGATCTTAGTCCTTCAGAAATGCTGGATCTCTAATGAAATATTCAGTAATTGGAGACAACTTTTCATATACAATTGGTATTCAAATGAAAAGGTACGAAACGTCGTAACAACGTAACCGTTAACATATTTGCCTATGCCGCTATGGGAGAAGGTAGTGGGACATCTAAGCGTGCGAATACTAAACTTGCATTCATTCAAATGCAACATAAAAGTTCACATTGCATTCACTTAATTTAAATTTCAATTCAGTACCATTAGATGATAATTTTTTTGATGTACGGACGTCGATTTCTTTTGGATGGTGTAAAGAAAACAAAAATCAGATTATATTCTACTTTTAGTTTAATTCAAAAATTAAAATAATTTGATAAAAAAACTTTTCAGAGAAAAAAATAAATTTCCCAATGTAGAATAAATTATAAATATTTCTGTTCAAATTTATTGTACTATTCATTTGCATAGTACAATAAATTTAAATATTTTAATTCACTTCCCTTTTTTATGTATTTTAATTAGGGATACTACGTTATTACAACTGTTTAGAAAATAATTTTTTTTCCCTGTTATTTATCTGATACATATATCAAGGTTGTGGCAAATGGCTTCTAATTTTTTCAATTTTTTTTATAAAAACATTTAACAAAAACAAATTTTTAGCTCGGATATTTTTTAAGTATTTTTTTTTAATATTTTCTGATAGAACTATTTTTCCATACTACAATACGACAATATAACAAGAAGATTTAATTCACCTGGTAGCATTTGTAAAAACAAATCACATATGCTTCTTAGATTATTAAACGGTTGTTTCTTGACAAATGATGTAGTTTTTATTCCTCGCTTGCAATGAATCTTAAAAGAAATTATATGAAACGCATAAGAAATGGACTCAAAATAAATTCCCTATATTTACTAGCAGCATCTAATTACATACACATTTTAGAAGGCGAAATTTCTGTTGTCATTAAAATTAAATATAGCTAGCAATAAATGGCCACTGCCATATAAAAACACATTTGCAAAACCCAAATGCCATCTGCCCTCGTAAAATGAACATAAAAATTAAAAAAATACTTCATTTTAGAATTAAAAGAATTAACCATTAAAGAAATACTTCATTTAGGACAGCTACTAAATAAAACTCTAATGTTTAGCTAAACTGACAAATACATAAATTTTAACGGTGTCTTGAATGCTCTTGTTAAGTTATTTGTAACCTCTGTATTTACAAAAAGTACTTCATTCTAGTTACAACTATGAATTTTAAGATAATATTACCATTTTATTACTTAACTCTGTGCTCGGTTTTCACAGAAGAAAAAATGCATCAAATACATTATATATCAGAGAAATAATCGTTTGCGTTCAAGGTGATTTATGAGCTAAAAAATAAAAGTATCTTTAAAAATGAAACTTTTTTTAGCTTTAGGGATATTATCCTGCAGAAAGGTCGTAAAATATTTTATGATTTCGAAAACTGTTGGTATGAAATTTTATCATCGGAAATGTAGCTTATAATGTTTGTTTTATTTTTAGCTTAAAGTTTTGTACGGTAACCTTAGCTTATTAAGGGGAAAAAATGGGATTTTCTTAAAAATAATATTTTTTTCTGATGACATTTTTTTAGGATTCCATTTTTTTAATACATAAATCATTTTCTTATAGATCATAAATATATAATATATATTTATATATATCAATCTGTTTCTTATAAATCATATATATCTATTATATATGTATATTTTTATATATATTTTAACAATAGGAAAAAAAATCCAAACCCTTATTTAAATATTATTAAAAAAAATTGATTTTTTATTCTTCTTTCCAATCTGAATTTGATTTTTTCAAAAATTATCTTATAATGTTTGTTATAAGATAATTTTTTTAATTTTTGTTTAAGTTTTTAAAATTTTTTAAAAATATTTCGGTAGGAAATAATAAGCTAATTGCTTTTTTTTTAAATATGTATTCCTATTTAGCTTCCAAGGAAAGTTAAAAATAAACTGTTTATATCTTAAAAGCAACAAGTACAAATAATTAAATATAAAAACGAATGTCTTCTTTACAAATGGTAAATTAATTTCTTTAGCCCGTTGAGGACCACGATCACGTAAAGGTTGATCACGCGAGTTTCCCAACACGGCCAGCGATATCAAATAGCGATGAACTTTTATGTCATCTCTATGGGCCCAAAATCACGCTGGCGCGATTTTTATTGGAAGGTTTTATTTAAACTTTTAAACAACACGATTTTTTTAGATGGCGGTTGAAAACCCTTATAACTTTGAAGTATATTTCACAATGTTGACCTTCAATATACGCTTTCGGCTCTAACCTTTTTTTTTTTTTCTCCTTGATTTGGGGTATTTAAACATGTAAGCAATTACACGTGTTCGGCTCTTTCGAGAGGATTGGATATTTAAAGAACCCTGATTTATTTTGATCTGTTTTTTTTTTGTTTTTTTTTTAATATTATGACTGAGTGGGGAAAGGATTGGAATGCTTATTAGTTTATGTAGGGGTGAAAAGATTTTTTGTTTTGTTTGTTTGTTTGCAGTTTCGAGATCGTTACATAGTATTTTGTATGTTTTTGATTAGTTCTATGCTTTTCCATTATGAAAAGAGTGAAATATTTAACAGTCTAATTGCATGGCATTTGAGCTACATAAGCGAGCAGGCATGTGTTTCTGTTTTATGTTTCTATATTTCATAAATTTATTGGTATAAACAAACGTCTGAATGTACATGTGTGATTTAAGGTGACTCCGGCATTCTTGTTGATTGCTTTGATTTTTTCTTTCGTTGGGAAAAGTATGTTCAGATGTCTGTTGTTGGGGTTAGGGTGAAATATTATACAATTGTTATATTTATAGCTTTGCTTTCATTGGATATAATATGTTTTCGTGGGTATAGTTAAAAGTTAAGTGTTATGCTTATTTAACTCATTTCTATTAATGTTATAATCTTTACAGTAATACATATTAAGTAGTAGTATATTACAAAGGATAGGGGTGATAGAAAGTTTATGCTCAGAGGTCTGAGATGCCGCCTTCCCGAATTAAGGGTAAATATCTTTTTGCCTATCGTCTGTTATAATATTGATATATTTACTCAATTAGTATATTTCAAAGCTTTTTATATATACGATAATCTGGTAACAAAATAACAATAATTAATATTTAAAGTAATATCTTAATGCAATTATCATGTATTTCAGATGCTACAATATTCAACGAAGTATTCAAAGAAGCTTTTATGAAAGTAATAAGACGAAGCTGAACACACCATTTAATAAATTTATTTTTAGAATATTTTCAGAATTTTTAGCGAAATTATTAGAAACGCACTGACAAATTGTGAGGGCAAAATTCCTATTTAAAAGTGTATTTCATTTATATTTGCTATTCAAATGAACAGCATTAAGATTAAGTGAAAATAATTTCTGAAAATATATTTTTATTGATGTTTTAAATAACAGAATCGACATATTTGAATTATTTATTTATATCTTTATTCTCTAATTTTAACTTTTTTTTACTATACAGTCTCTAATTCATGCTTATATAAACTTATGGAATCTTGAAATAAATTTCTTTCTAAAATTCCTTTTAAGGTAAATCACTCGTAACAATAAAAACTCAAAGGAATTAATTGGTTAAAATTAATAAAAGAACATAGAGATCTGAAATTATTATCTAACGTATATTAACATCAAGAATGTACTTGTATGTAAAGTCTCAAAATTCTAGCACATAGTACATTGCAAAATTCCATTTTTACAAAGAAACCATGAAAAATAAAAGGATATTTATATATCTATAATAATAAAGCTCAATGTGTGTATGTGTGTGTGTGTTCGCGCTCTACAGGCCAGACCATTCAACCTACAGCTACCAAATATGACACGTGTATACCTTGGAGGCCGGGAATGTGCACCTGGGGGTTATTTTTTCGCATTTTTAATTAGAATTTTATTTATTTAAAAATTTAGCGAAATTTTGGCGTGTTTCTGCTATAACTTCCGAAAATAGATTTTAAAAAGATTTTTACATGAAGTTAAAGATCAAAAATTTATCTTTTAAATGATACCAATGTTTTAATCTTAAAATGAAATTTCTATTTTTAATGAATTTTTAAATAAATATTTAAACTATATTTTTCAACAATTTTTTTTCGTACAAAATAAAAATAAAATTTAAGCTGCACGAGCACGTTTCGCATTCATGAGAAAAAATTAGCTTTTTTCAAAGTGTTGCCATCACATTGATTAAAGCTCCAATTAAAAATAAATGAAATCTTTTTGGAAATGAAATCTGCAAAAATATAATTTTCGCCACGTGTCTGCAGGAAATGAAACAAATACAAAATATTATTTTTTCTAAAAAATAAATTTAAGAAAAATTATTTTATGATCTTTCACACTCTCTATATTATTAATCCAATAAATCAGTTTTATTTTAAAGCAAGTTTTGTTTAATATGAACAGGATATCCATTCAAATCAGGGCCACACAGCTAATTTGTAAACCTTTAGTAAGACACAGATCTGCTAAAATGGTCTAAATGGAAAATGATTATATTTTATGTAATTTGATTCAATAAATGCTCTAATAAATAACGAATTTTTGATTTCACATAAAGCTTCTGCTGTGGAAATCACGATTAACAAAATATTCTTGAAACAATAATATTTTAAATAAAAGAGTTAATTTCCAATCAACTAAATCAATCGCTTAAACTGACTAATTTGTGAAAATTTGAATATAACTATTCAATAAAAAAAGGATAATTTTAGATTTTCCATCGATCGTTTCAAAGAAAATACGCCAATCAGCGCGCAGGTTTCTCAGGATTAATTGGCCTAAGATTATGAAAATGTTGAGTTTTTCTAAATTTTTAACATTTAAATCTTCATAAATCAGTCTTAGTTGATCATGGAAAATAGAAACATTCATTCATTTATTTAAAATTTGGTGTGTTCAGAATATTTCTCAGAATATGATACCTTACTGCATTAAATTTAGACTTCATAATTTTTGAAATATATTTATAGGCCGGAACAAAATATTATTATTGATTTCATTTCGATCCTTTTGAAAGCAAAACTAAAAACTGAATTTTATGCTGAATCTGAGAAATTTTAGTTGAATTATTGTTTGAGATATTGCATAAATTAGGAAAAATATTTTGTAGTTCACATAAGACTTAAATACCGAGCGATTCTGTTTGCAATACTCATATTCAATAATAATAATAATAATAAATAAATAACAATAAAGATGATAAATAAAATAAAACGCTTGGTTTTATTAAAGAATATCTTTATATTAAATGCAATTTCATCATTTCCACTTTAAATTAAAGTTGAAGTTTTTCCGGAAATGACAACAAGTTAGCAAAATATATATAGTAAATTGAACGAAACGATCTAAACAACAGTATAAGTTTGGTATGACTATCAAAATCTGAAGATTAAAAAGGTTTTGTTTGAGAATGTATTAAGAGACCAGTTACTTAAAATATTTAATTGAAAATTGTAGCGAGCGGTAATACTGGCGAATCGGCAGGTCGCCAAAGGCGGCTAGTTTAAAATAAAATAAGAAAAGTGTTTTAAAAAATTTGGGAGATCCATTTATGCAAAGAATGATTTCACTTAAATTACATCGAATCAAAGTACAAAATATCAAACAGTTTGAAAAAATAACCTATATGATTTCCATATTTTTTCCCAGGATTCTTTTGGGAGAATATACTATTGTTCAGGAAACTTTAAAGATCCGTCATTTGTTCTCATAATAAATGTGTTATTTTCTACAATTCAAGCAAAAGCAACATTTACTCAATTGTCCGCTTTAATCACAAAGCAAACAGCAATTCGAATTGCATTTCTTCACTTTGTCCTACCGTTTTGTTTCTCGAATCGTTTTCGAACGCAAATTCAGCATGAATAATTTATGAGCTATGTCGCTTGCTTTCGATTTGCGCTTCCAAAACTTTACTTCTTTACTGAGTCCGCTTTTCATTTCTTGCACACCATTGGGCTTTGAAATGCATTTCCTGTTTTTAGGAACCAGAAAAGAAAAGGAAATCTTCCAGTTTCTTTATATTTCCATTTTTATTTCGAGGTCAGAATTTGGCTAAAAACATTGTGTATTGCAAGAATTTTTTTTTTCAGATTGTTTTCCTTTGATGCAAGTTTTTCTTTCATGAAAATAACGAAGAGAATTTGAGCGAAAAACAATTCCAAATGGCTCCAATTTAACTTGTAATAGCTATTTAAAGGAAAATATTCGGTTGTTCTTTTCATAGGTTTTAGCAATGTTACAGCATAATTCAAGTTTTTTTGTATAATCTTTTTATTATTGCTGCAGATAAATTCCGAATCCTATTTAAGGCAACTTGCTTTCCAGAACCCAACAATTTGCTCTTTTATTTTTTTAAGTCGTCTAAAAGGTCAGTTTTGGTCAAAATTCACAATTATTACATTATTTCAATGCCAGTTTATAAGTTTTAAAATTCTGTGTTTATTTTTCTTATACGATTATTAGAGATGAAGATACATAGATTTATGTAAATCAAATTAAAGGAAAATAAATCCGGAATTGCACTTTGAATCATACTTTTTTATTTTATTTTTGAATTTAGCCACTTCAGTTTGAATAAGTTTTCAAGCTCAGAGAAAATTGTTCAGAGAAGATTGGCAACAACTGTTTCTACACCAGTGGTTCAAAATGCAAATGGGAGCCTCAATAATTTTTTTGTATATGATAATCCTACAAAACACATTTGTCGAACTATAGACTTTACGTTTTGGAGCAACAACATCAGTAATCATTTTCATTGAAGGATTTTATGCCCTTTTAGCTATTATGCCATTTTAGCTATTATTATAAACTGGGAATGATTGCTGTGGAATATACATTGAAACATTTTCTTTCCCTCGATATATAATGGATTGCAACATCAAAAAGGTAGTCTTTAAGTGCACCAAAAGTTGCCAGAAAAAGAAAAAAGCAACTAAAAAGAAAACTGTTAATAAATAAAGTATACCTTACATATCTGGTGGATATTAAAGAAGGATAAATGAAAATATTTTTAATAAAACACAAATCAAAACTTTAAATTCATTTTTTGAGTAACTTATATTTAGTAAAGATTTTGGTACGCATAACATGATATCTCAAACGTTTATGAATATTTTTTCATTAAATATATTTTTCATTTTTGTATACATGCAATCTTAACTAATTTTAAAGCAATGAACTAAAATTATAGTTCTGAGATGAAAAGTTTTTGATTTAGCGCTACGTAATGTTGTTTACAAGCATGAAATGACAAATTTTTTGTAAGACAAGACTCGAATTTCCGTAACTTTTTCTTAAAAACAAATATTTCTTAGAATCTGGTTCATTGTCTTCACTACAGCTGTAACTGTGCTGTGTACAAATAAAATTTGAAAATATTTATTAAAATCTATGCTAGAGCGTATTGCATCTTACCACAGTTTTTTTTATTCTTTACCTGAATTGCCCCATATAACTGAGTTGTAAGTTACATAATTTTTTACTGGTATTATTCATTATTTTGAATCACAACGACCTAGAAAATAAACTAAAATTTTTAAGTGAAATGTTTTTTCAGAAATCTGTCTAAATATACTTAATTCAGCTTTAGAGAGATTGAAGAAAACTTTGGGTCAAAAAATGAAACTTCGCAGGGATTTTTAAGATTAAGTAAAAATCAAATAGATAATTATTTTAACTCTTTGCAATTAAGTACTTGCCGCCGGCCACGTTTCTTTTCTAAACGCATGTCCTACTTCAAAGAACTGCCGTTTTTTTCTGTATATCTTCTTAGTAATTAGAGTTGAATATCAGACATAATATTCTGGATATTTATCAACGTTCATGCTGTTGTTATTTTTACCAAATTTCAAAAATTGCAATATAATCTAAAAAGAAATTCACACTTTTTTAAAACATCCGGCTAGAGCACAAGCATACGGACTTCCAATTTACTACGCCTTCTTATAAAAAAGATTGTTTATAAAAAAATATGCTTTCGTCTGCTAAGAAAGCAATACAAGAATATTCTAAAATTATTTATTTCCCCACAAAAGAGTAGAACATTTGCCATCTAACTAATATATAACATTGTATATTGCGCAATAACATTGTTTACATCATGTATTTATGATTGTCTAATCAGTATATTAGTTCAATACGCAGCAACATAATAGCTGTAACATTAATGTTGTAAGAGTATCTTAAAATATTATTTTATTGTTATTTAATATCATAAGCAATTCTCATAAAATGTATTTATTCAACATTTATTTTCAAAATCATGGCTATATAATATGTGTTCTTGGACTATTCCCTAGATTTGACAGTATTATTCTTTTATAATTATTTTAATTTTGCGTTGTTATATAACAAAAAAAAATTCCTCTTCGCCTTCAAATTCGTTGGCTTCCTTCTGACGAAATACTGAGTGAAAATGGACATATCTTGTCGGGAGTTATATATATATTGTTACAAACATGTAATGTTCCTTCCCAGCACGGTTTGTTATATCACCGGAAAGACTGATTTACAATCATCTGTACTGGATACTGGACGGGCGCCCAGCTAGTAACTCCAGAGCTTGGCAACGAATTTGGCGACTTTGGAGACAAAATATAAAATACTGGAATCTTCGAGAATTTTAACCATGCATCCATTAGGAACAGAGATACGCCTGATTGGCCTAGAATGTTCTCGTCCCGCCTCCCAGGAACTATAAAAGGACGGCAGCAGTGAATTAAATCTTAGTCGAAGTCGTAGACAAGCAATGAGTCTTCGAGAGGATAGCGAAGCAATGGCGGGAAGCCAGTGTCGCGTGGAGCCCAAATTATTGCTCAACCAAGTTGTTTGAGAAGTCCTATTATCTATTGTGGAAGCAGCATCAAGTTGTGTGTGGAGTAGCCAGTCGTGTGGTAGTGAGTCGGCAGTTTGATACAGCTAAAGCGAGGAAACAGTGGAGAATTTCAGCCGTTTGGAGAGACCATAAAGCGAAGCTGCGAGGATCCCCTCTCATGCTGAATTCTGTCTGGCCGCTTTGTGTGCTGTGGTCGAATGCTAATTGTGGGTTATAGTGTGTTTTAGTGTGCTGCTATGTGTTTGTCACGGCTTCAATAGTTGTCGTCTTTGTATTCGTTGTCTGTGTCTTTCTGTTTAATAACCGTCATCGTTGTTTTCTACTGAGACCTGCTTATTGCGTTTACAAACAATACACCCACTACAAGCGAACCCGGTGATCCGTAACAGTATACTATAAGGTAGGTTCATTCAAGTTCAGGGGGATATCCACAAACAATAAAGAAAAAAAAAACAGGAAAAATAAAAGTTCTATATTTTTTTTCAAATTAAAAAAAAATCAAATTTTGTCATCTAGTGGTAAAAACAATAAAACTAAAACTTAAGCTGAACCAGTTTATTCATCAATATCCAGGTGATCCAGTTATGTCTTTTGGTCTTAGAGAATTAATTGGCTTTTCAGAAGAAGAATGAAGGAAATTTTTAATTACTATTAAGAGTAAACAGTTGAGAGCCATAATGACTCTAACGATGCATTAACTCAGTTTGAAAAAAAAAATATGAAAAAAATAAAGAAAATTAAAGAAAATTCTTTTCACAGAATAAACATAACATCATCTTTAGCAAAATGTTGAAATATCTATCAAATATATAGATATCATGATAGCATTTGTTCTTAACTGTTAGCTAGAATATCAAAAACACACAAAAATTATTTTATTTCACTGTTGCAACTAATAATTCCAATGCTGAAAATTAATTCCAATAATTTATATATAAAATTTTTAATTCATGAATTTTGTAAAATAATTGCATGCAAAATTAAACTGATGTCTCAGAAACCAATTTAAAAAAAAATAAATTGAAAGTGGTATACAAAATTTTGCTTATGCAATAACGTTCTTCGAGATTTTTGAGGAAAATCATATTATTTTAACTTCACTTTAACTTATCAACTTTTAAGAAATATTCTTCTTAGATAGCTCATAAGTTTTAAAAAGTAACAATATATAAAATTTATTTGTTCTTATTCAATGGTACGCGCTGCACAACATTTTGAAAATTTTTTCGCTGCCTTTATAAATAACGTTTTCTTCCTAATGTATCCAAACAGATCTCTCCTTCATTTTTTGAGCCTCAATAGCTTTCCTTGTCTAAAGTAAATCCTAATCTAAAATTGACTCAGTATATATTCCCGAATGCTTGGAGATGACTTGTGATGATATGTTATCTGATCTTCTTTCGATTTTTTTTTCATCCATCAGAAGTAGGCAACACTGTATTTGTTGATCAAGAACTGTATAGTGAGATAAGTAATACTACTACATTTTTCTTTCTGATTCATTGAAATTTTCCTATCTAACCTAAAATAGTATAAAAGAAACGCTTATTTGTTTTCTTTACATATCAATTCAAACAATTTGCATTTTATTTTTGTTACATTTTTATAAAATTAAAAAATAAGGTTTCAGAATTATTGTTTGCTTGAAAACAAAGCTTACTTTTCCTCAATTACGGAGGGAATTAAGAAAATGAAAAATCGCATGTGGCATTGTTACATTATTTTAAAATAACAAATTCATCGTCCTTATTTCTATTATATAGTTAAGGACACTAGAAATCTAAAACTGTGTAGTTTTATTTCCTACTTATTGAAAATTGCACTTTATCTGATGGTCAGCATTTAATTTTCCTCTTTATTCAAAAAAACAGATGTATGTTCATATGTAGATTAAAGAATCTACGAAAAAGAATTCCAATTCAGTCCTTTTGTTTAATCATGCATGAAAAAAGTATTAATGTAATTATGAATTATTTAAATATAGCTTCATAGTGTTGCTAATGAACATTTCATTTCATTTTTCGCCAATCTCATCTTTACTTTTGAAAAATAAATGAAAAATATACATTAATTAACTGGGAGTGCCAAGTTACATATAAAAATAATAGTTATTACAGAAGGTGAAATGACCACTTAATAACATATTTTCACCATTATATAAATACAACATGCAAAAAAACTATAAACGATTTTTCTTATGAAAAAGTATATTTCAGGAACCCAAATTTCTTATTATTTTCAAACTCAGTTAATTGCCATTTCGTTTGAAGGCAGAGAAATTTTTACTTTTTAAGGCTGCACTACACAGGCATTCAATGTTGTATCATAATTGGATCGACATATTAAAAGATATCTTCTTAGGTATAGTTCTATAGTTAAGAAGATGTTAGATTTAGTAACTTAGCAGCATGTTAAATTGACTAAAAATAGTTCAAACTGAAATTTTTGCCACTGCCTTAAATTATTTTAAATCTAGCATAAGAGTATATTATAATATTATTTATTTATTTATTTTTTTCACATAGATTTATTTTAATGTTATTCAAAAATTAATAATATAATCTAGAGTATAGGAATGACATTTAAAATATTTTTGGTATTTTCTAAATTAAAAATTTGCAGTATATCTTGATTGAAATGTCAGGTTTTAAATTTTGAACAAATCAATGAACAGTGAGATCCCCTCCCCCCCTTATAAATAATGGATTTTGAACATTTTCTAAAATGTAATTCTTTATTGTTCCACTATCAAAAATAATTGAAAAAAAGAACATTGTTTTTCAAAAAACAATATTATATTTTAAAGAATGGGGGGAACCAAAGAAATGTATTTTTTAATGGTAGAGTTTCAGTCCATATCTTAATCTTCTGATAGTAAAAGAAAATATGTTTTTCCTTCTGGCACTCCACAGGCAAAACTATTTTATACAAAAAAGCTAAATTCAGCAAAAATTAGTTTTGAGATGTAAAAATGTGCAGCATAATCTCCTTAAAATTTTAATTAATTAACATTTAAGAGTGTTTTGTCATTGTTTCTTTATAACTTTAGAAAATATAACCATATGGAAATTATTTTTGCAAAATTTAAAAATTAAAAAAAATTATTTAATTTGATTTTCATATAGTTAATTCTTTAATTTGTGGCAATATTTTATAATTGTTTTTTAACTTAATTTTCACGAATGCATTTGATTACTTTACTGAAATACTATCTCTTTTTATTCCTTCATAAATATTTAATAGTGCTATTTTCTTCCTTTGTAAAAAGTAAAGGAAAAAAGTTTGTTTATTGTCTTTTAGGTTTTAGTGCGGGATATGAAAATAACATCTTGAAAGATAATATGCAAATTCAAAAAAAATCAATACTGGGATAGTTAAATTTCTCACATTACATCGTTATCACAAAATATAACAATATTAAGTAAATTCAGGCATACAACGAACAAATCTTGTGTAAGGCTAATAAAATGATAAGGCTTAATGACTACCTTGATCAGATGTGACAATGCTTTGTTTTAGAAATATCCAATATCAAGTAATGCATTGGATTTTTAATAAAAATAAACACAAACGAATATTCCAGTAAAATATATCGCTAAAGGTGTTCTATATAAATTATTGGTAAGTATTATATAATAATACTTATTAGTGTTTTCATTAATGTTTCGAAAAACCATTTTACGCATTAAAGATAGATTTTCTACAACTTCCTATTCAGATGCATTAGTAATGAAAGTATTATTAACATATCTAACATAAATATGTTTTTTTTATATATGTTATATTTTAGTCGGATTAAAATCATTTTGCCTATATTATAGTAACCATTTTTTCACAATTGTCATAAAGATCTTTGATCAAGAAATACCAGGACTTTATTCAACCATAATTAATATATATTTTCTCCACAAAATTAAAAAAGAGTAAAAATATATTGTCACTTATCATTTTCCATTTAATCTTATCCTCTACTTTTTTCCCCTAAAATCTGTTTCTATAAAAATTTCTGTTCTGTTAAACATCCAATTATGATAATAGAAACACAAGGTCCTATTTAAACCTAACTGACCAACGGTCAAGCTGCTATGACATCTATTAACAAAGGAGGACAAAGAATCGAATCGGCTTTAGAGTCCGACCGTCGAAGTATCTAATAAATCAGCTGCTGGTCTCTTCATTGGGAGGATCAAGGCAAAGGAGAATTAATAGGGTCTTAAAGTCATTGTTACCCATTTCGAAGGTTATTGATCTTCAAGACCAGTCTCTGCGATAAAGATAGTCAGCATCTTCTGATTTTCGAATCCTTTTGGCTTGATTTGAAATTATTCTTCAAAAGATTTTTCTGTCCTTCATCTTTTATGATAATTTATTATGTTTTTGATATACCCTATATAGTTAGCCAGAATATTCAATATAGATTGTTTGGATGTTTTTTGTCATAGATACCTAATATAATTTATGTCCTAAGATAATTTGATTGTAATAGTTTACCTGAAAAACAGGCCTTTGATAAATCATCTGTATGATAATATTTTGCAATTTCTTTCAATAATCATATTTCATTTGACAACAAAATAAATATGCATATTATTAATGTAAAAAACTTCTTTGTCGTTAAGACTATATTTTTTAACGCTTTAAAGGAGTAGAATAAGTCCTATAATTTAAAACCAACAATAATGCAAGTGAGTGGCAAAATAATACGAATACCCATAAAATAATACAAAAGCTTTCTTACTAAGTAGAAGGGGTTGACCACTCTTGGACTTAATTACAAATCGACGTGGGATGATTTCATAGGTCATGAATAACATTTAACGGAATATGAAACCCTTCTTCCTGGAAAGTAATCTTTAATTCAGGAAGCTTAGATGATGGAGGAAATTGAAAACGGAATTTCGACTCCAATTATCCACACAATTTTTTAATAATGTTCAAAGTGGAAACTAAGAGGGCAAAGCAAAAGGTTTTACTTCCCTCCTCGTGCATCTCCCCATGGGGGCACCCTAGAAATGAGTATGAGATTCTTCCGGGATGGTGGTTGGATCTCGCCTCCTTGGAGGGTACACGAAAAGGTTGGGATCTGGCTCCTTCCATCAATGACGGGACATATTTTCTTAGGGAAGGGTTGCACCGTGGCCGATAATGGTCCTCAGGACTCAACCACAATTTCTGCCAGTGTTGCTGTTGCGGCGATCCGGTTATTCAGTATTTATTATACGCGTGACTTCGGGTGGGTCGGAGAGTCAGTGATATGACTTCCTCCTTGTGTTTTTCAAATCATATTTTTGACATTTTAGCAATATGGATAGGAGACTTATCACCTGGATAAAGTGAACATTTTCCTGGAAATAAAGTGTGAAGAAATGGATGCATCTGATCCTCCAGAATATCGACACAGAGAGCAGTTGTAACCTTCCCATGCAAAATAGCAAGCACCCAAGAACACGCTGTCTACGGTCTTTCCAAACGCCTGCAATTCTCCACTGTCTCCTCGCTTTAGCTGTATCCACCTGCCGACTCACTACTACATGACTGGCTATTCATTATACGACTCGCTGCTGCTTCCATAATAAATTTCAGGATTTCGACACATCTCAATTCAGCAATCGTTTGATCTCCACAGAAAACTGATCCAACTGATCCAACTATTCACCATTGACTCGTTATGCGTCTCTAAACCTCTCTGGCTCTTAACATGACAGTCTTCAGCTTGATTTATCGTCCTTTTACAGTTACCAGAAAAGGCCAGAGAAAGTTCTGGAACAATGAAGCATATCTCGGCTCTATGCCCAAAATTCTTGAAGATTCTAGTATTATCTATTAAATTCATCGTCTAGTTGCCAAATGGTCGTCAAGCCCTGGGTCACTGATTCGGCATCCGATGAGAACACAACACAGCTGATGATAGTAAAACGGTCTTTTCTATGATTGAACTAACTATGCAGGGAAGCAACATTAGAGATTTGAAAAATTTGTAACAATATATATATATATATATATATATATATATATATATATATATATATAATATTGTTTCTGAACTCTATGTTGGCTATCAAAAATTATACCCCTTATCAGATATATTCTTAATAGTTTGCTCAAAAAGTTATTTTCTAGTTAAAACAGTTTAAAGTAAAACTAACTCGAGTGTTTTATAGGCTTTTGTGATATTGTTCTTAAGAAAAGTCATAAAAAATTTTATGATTCTGAAAATTGGTGGTAAAGTTTTTATCATCGGCAGTTCAGTTTTTAATGACCTTTTCAGTTTTAGTCTATTATCTTAAAAAAGCAACCTAAACCTTATTCTGAAAAAACAAATTAAACCTTTTTTCAGTATAGTTATATACGTTCTTCAGCATATTTTACCATCATTTTTTAGAGAATGTAGATTCTTCTCGCAAAAGAATTTCATAAGTGAAAGTTGGGTGAATTTTTAATTACATTTAAAATAATAAATAGTAAATTTTTCTTTCACATTTTAGCCCCTTTTTCTTTAATCATTTGAAAAATAATAGTTTATTTATTCTTCTTTTTTGAAAAGTTCTTTCAAAAGAAATTTTATTTTAGTTACTTTATTCTTGAAATTATTTTATCAGTTGTTAGTATTAGGTCTCTAAAACTAAAGACAAAAAAAAATATTTTACTCAGGGATTAAGAAATCCGAAAAAGTTCGGAGCACTTTTTTAGAAAAACATGATGTAGAAATACTTTAAGCATATTTCTGAGTTTAAGACTATTATAAAGATTAGCAATAGAATGTCAATATTTGAATTAAACAATAATTTTTGAAAATTGGCATTTAACCGTTTCAAGGGCCATGGTAATTATGCTTCCCACCAAATTTATCAATCTTCGAATGAAGTTATATAGATTGGGTTAAGTTCTGGCGCATTTTTCAATAAGGTGTTTCAGTGCATTATCTCACAGAAAATGCCGTATTTTTATTTGTTGCTTAATTATTAATTAACCAATTTAATTAATTAATCAAATTAAATTTATCTAATCTAAGTTAAATGAATCACTTTTCTTATGCCAATCTCAATCCTGAAAATATTTTAACATACCATGACTAGAAAATTGCCTTTTAAAGAGTTAATAGCATACATTTAAGAAAATTCTTAGAAAACTTCAAATTGGTTATACTACAAACTATTACTCTCATCCGAACAAAACTTATACAATAAATAAATAAATGATATAGTTTTCTCTAGGTAATGAACTACAAAAATATGGTTATAATAATAAAAATTTTAAAGCTAGTCGAAGATTTATTATGACATTTTTAGTAATTTTATGACGTTATTTTTCAAACAATATGCTGTAAATTAAATATTAGTAATGCAATCTAAATTCTTTTAGTTCATTCCACTAAATTTCAAATATCCTCCAAATTATGTAGTAATATGATAATTATATTTTGAGTTATTGTATTTGAAGTGAGCAACAAATGAGTAAAAACCAATTCTGAGGAAAAATGCATTTAAAGTATACACTAACATGTTTTAATAATAAATTATGTGTATACATGCTTAAAATTCATCACATTTATAGGTTATGCATTCTTCCTCCTCAGCATTTAATAATTTCCTTTTTTAATCATTTTTTTTTCTGGCATTTTTTGTGTTTGGCTCTGAATTCCGCCTAGATTCGTATATTAGGTTTTTGTCGAGTTCAGCAAATGCTCTAACTTCATTTGCACTAGGATACACTCCAATAATCTTAAGGATGTTCAATTCCTTCCTATCCTATAAAGCATTCATTAAAATGTATTACAGACATAAATGCCCGTAATCTGAGGGTTCGGAACTGAACAAAGACATCTTTAGGTACAAATTTCCACAAAACACCGTTGAAACTCTCATTGGCATTTTACGTTTTTCCAATGTGAAAAATTTTCCGTATTTAAAACTAAATTTGTGTTTATACAAATTTTTAGCATGTTTTTGGCCCTTTAAATCGGTACTTCCGGTTATTTAAATGTCCACTTTTGGTTTCCCGATCTTTACGAAAATATCAATATCTTGATTTATAATTGACGTAGGGACAAAAATAAACCTGTTTTAGAAAGCTCCCAGATTGGTCTATCCGATAAAAGAATTTTTTAAATGCCATTTTTAGGGAAATCGACCTTTTCAACGTGTTCGGATATCTTAATACCTTACAATTCCTAACACGAAACCAAAAAAAAAAATGAAATTAATATTCATTTTTGCACAATTTTGATGTAATTATAAAAAATTATGACTCACTAATTTATAGTGCGCTATTTAATTTCTTTTTAAAGAAGAAATGGAAATATTTTAAAACTTTACACATCATAGAGAAAAATATTTGATTTTCTGAAATGTGCAGTTAATCCATGCTTTAAATCTGTTCAGTAAAATGTTCAATGCCTAGTATTGTATATATTTTAAAGTAATATTTCTGCCGGCGTCCTGGTATAGGGGTAGCGCGTCTTCACCGTGATTTGGGTGTCCTGGGTTCGAGTCCCGGTTCGGGCATGGTTATTCTTTATCTATTCTATCTGCTAGATGTGTGAATGTGCCCTCCTGTAAAAAGGGGCTGTGCAAGCGAATGTGATGCGTGAGTAGCTAACACGTACTCTTGACCTTAGTTGGCTCTACTAAAAAACAAGAGACGCACCCTCTGCTTAAAATTGCTGATTTCGTCAGCGAGCTTGTTCATGGCAAGTGCCATTAGAAACAACAACAGCAGGAATATTTATTATACATCACATTTACACTAAATATTTATTTTTCAAAAAAATGCAATCCCGCTGTAGATTATTGCAAATCAATTTCATAATTACTTAATAGTATTTAAGGCATTATACTAAAAACTCAGGAAGTGCATACTGAATTTTAGTTCTGGTGTTAGTTTGCTCGATATTTGAAGCACATAAAATCAAAAGTTATATTTTATAAAAGTCCTTAATTCCTAAGAATACATTATAAAAATTAAAGAAGATTGAAATCAGTGGAAGTGGTCTTCTCAAAACTTTCTCACATACTCTCTAAAAAGACTTGCCATGCCAGAGAACGCTTTGCATAGCATTGGTTACAATAGTTACGAAACATTAACTTTTGGCGTCAATTTAGTATTTTTACTGAATCTATCGCGTCATCCTTGGCGATTAATCCCTATCATGTGGTTAACAATATCCGAAAATCTAATTTGTGCTTCAGACACTACTTTTTTCTCAATAGACCAAAACAAAAATTTGACACAAAACTGCACATGTTGTCACAAAATCCCATGCCAAATTTGATAGATTTTAGTCGTGTTTTGCAATGATTGCGTTGTGTCAAAGTACAGATTGACAGACGGTCTGACCGCTGTAGGTTTTATCTCAAACTTTGGCAGACACAGATATATATACATGAATAGTAATACATTTCCATCAAAAAAAAGTTCGAAATGCCCTCCAAATGTTAATATTTTCAAGATATTTTTTTCTTATAATGATAGAAACACTCTATTTTAGTTCTTATTTCTCATTTCTTACTCTTATAATGATTGATGTATTTAAAAGACTTGTCCAAATCAAAGAAATAACCCTCATCTACAACCGCTAATCCGATTTCACCAATTTTGGTTTAATATGAAAAATCATGACAATTAGATGTGCTATTAATGACCTTTTGTCATCTTAGCAAATTCTCAAAAACCCTACTTTCCTGTGCAACACTACTTAAGGTTCCAGAGAAAAAATCCTAGAGTTTTAAAGTCCAAATTATTGGTCCGAATTAATTATTTTATGCAACAATTAATTCCTCCATTTTGAGTGCTCAGCTAACCAATCACAATATTCTACGTTTAATGCGGAAGTATCACTTGAAAATCACTTGACTTTTTTCATTTCCTTCTTTGAATTGGATTAACATTGCTGTGTCTTTAATATAAAAGGCACGAAAGCTGGCTATCAAAGAGGGCTAGTAGGCAATTAAAAACTAAAATCTAGCTAGTTATAAGTGTCTTAAAATATTAAGATAATAAATTTAATACATGCAGAAGCTGAATAAGGATAACGCTAAGAACTCTAATGAATAAATATCCAGTAAGATCCTGTGCTGTACTGTTCGGCATTGAACGGCTCTGAGATGTGGTACTTTGGTAGCACGAGAAGGTGCCCAAACCATTTTTGACCTTAAAACTGTAAATATTTACCATACAATCTAATATTTAATCCCTGGACACGGTTTTGAAGTGAATTTATTCTTAGAATAGACACCTTCGCTCCCACATACATAAATTTAATTATATGCAAACGGTTTCATCTCATATACAAAAACTATTTTGAACGCATGAACATAACATTTTTCACATGAACATAAATTAAATAATTATTTCTCTCTGCAAAGGATAACTTTCATTATTTTCTCAATATTTGAATAAATGCACTTTTACTCTTAAACATGAAGATTTTTGTTTAAGTATGTATTTGTATTGTTTATTTTTCGCAGCCTATACATTATATATTTATCTTCCTCGCATTACGTGTTGACAAATACTATAGTCTATTGTTGGTGCTGTCTCAAGCTCCAAGATTTCCGAGATCTGTCCGAAAACAGTTCGAGTGTCGTTTCCATAAGGACGCATTGATTTCACTAAACTCGCTAATGCTTTTATGAACTTAATTAGATCCATAATATAACTAATCATGGAAAAGAATTCAAATTAAAATGCTGTCCTTCCGCATATTCCGGTCATCATTCACAGAAAGTCGTTTTTGCCAAAAAAAGGTTTCATTTCTTCATCAACACATATATCATCAGAATATTGAGTCGAAATTAGTGTTCATTGGAAATTAATGGGGGTTTTACGAAAACTACATCTATGTCACTGGTGAACAAAGGATATTTCCGTTCAGAACTTATTCTTCATGCAGCATTCTTCGCTGCAAAAGACTTTTCTAACTGCACGTCTATAGAAAATTATTTGCTTATTCATACCTGATTGCTATTAAATATTACTGGAACATTTTGAATGTTTTCTTATATCAATGTGCAAATTAGGACATTTATGAATCTGCTCATTGATATAAAAATATCTTTAAATATCTTTTAAATCATAATCCGTTCATTGTTCAATTGATACACTTTCAAATCTGTATTTTTATAAACATATTTGATTCTTCATGCAGCATTCTTCCGTGCAAAGGACATTTCCAACTGCATATTTCATGGAAAATTGATTTCTTTATTCACACCTGATAGCTAATGAATGTTTTCGGGAATGTTTTGAATGTTTTCTTATATCAATGTGCAAATTAGGACATCTATAATTCTGCTCTTTGATATAAAAATATCTTTAAATATCTTTTAAATCATAATCCGTTCAATGTTTAATAGGCACACTTTCAAATATGTATTTTTATAAACTTAAATTTGATTCTTCATGCAGCATTCTTCTATGCGAAGGACTTTTCCAACTGCATGTTTTATGGAAAATTTATTTCCTTATTCACACCTGATCGGTAATGAATGTTTACGGGGATATTTTGAAGGGCTTCTTATGTCAATGTGCAAATTTAGAAAGGCTTTAAATTTGCACATTTATATAAAAAATTATCTAACTTTACAGAATATTTTCAAAAATATTATTTTTAAAATGAAAATCGTTATAAAGTCATTATTATGTAGTAATGGATTAATCATGAAATAATTATTTAACAATATTTACAGCTATACTGGTAATGCAATTAATAGTTGAATATGAAATACACTTATTTTGAATCATTTTTTGCTGAATTTTTGATTTTTTTTAATTAATTAGGCCAGTTTCTTTCATTCTGGTAGAAAGTTTGAAAAATTTACAGATAAAACTTACATTTATTTTAAATATGCTAATCATTTATCTATGGGTTAGAAATGATCATATTATTTTTTATTTGTTTTCATTTAAATTAATTAATTAACCGGTTTTGGTGGAACATGGCTTTTATTTTTTTTTATGCATTTCATATTTGAAACTCACGGGGAGATAACAAGAGCGATGATTTTACATCATGCACATTTATTGCAGAAATATTTGATGTCTAAATGAATTTAAAATTGTCTGAAGTGAAAAAGCAGTTTTGTATTTGTTTAAAAAAATTATTCAAACTCAAATAGCTCAAACGTTTCTACAATATTATCAAGACATTTTATCATCATTGTTTATTATTGTAATAATCTTTATGATATATTATATATTTTATGGTATATTATCACGACATTTTAACGCCGCGGTGGCTTGGTGATAAGGTCTCGGCTTCGGAACCGGAGGGTTTCAGGTTCGTGACCCGATTCTACTTAAGAACCGTCGTGTAAGGGGGTAAGAGGGTTTTAAAAGAATAGTTTATTTATTATTTGGCATCTCTAATTTGACATTTTGGTTGATATGAATGATTATCTTCATAACATCAATGAATGGAAAAATGAAATTGGTCCAAGATCTAACCCCTATGAAACTGAATTTCAAATTAATTGAAGAAATAAACTTTCCTCTGGCATTACATAACAAAAAATCTTTACTTTTATGCATAAAATGTCTTAATGATTTATTCATATTTTTACCAATATAAAAAATTTATTTAAAAATTTAAATTCATTGAAATGAAAAAGAAAGCAATGCTATAAATATATATATTTCGAAATAACCTTCTTTCCATATGCAAATCGAAACGGAGAACTGAATTGGTTCTTAAAATACTGAACCCGACTTCTTTCTTGTGGGGATAGTTTTCAATTCTTTAACTGATTCACAAATATTTTATGAAGCATAAATTTAATTTTTCAGTTGTTTTAGAAGATATACCTGCATATTCTTGCACTAGCAAAGAAATATAATATTTATAGAAAAATACCGAGAGATGGTAAGTGCGAAATTTCAATTTCATTTCTCTTATATATTCTGCCGGCAATAATTCAAATGAAGAACTTTTAGATTTATATATGAATAACTTTTTTAAAACACGCTTTTGATAATTCTGTAAATGACAGAATTCAATTATTTGTATTAATTTCTAATTTTTAATCTTCTATTTTCATTCTGTAAGCATCATTGAATCTTGAAACATATTTTTCTGAAATATGCTACAAGAAGAGAGCGCATTCATATCAAATAAGAATTTAACTGAATGAGTTGTTTTGTTAAAAATATATAAAGTAGAATTGTCGTCTGAAAATATTAACTAAAGATATTATAATCTAAAAATATATGATATGGAAATTCGTCTGGTCATAATTCCAACTGATTGCATTACAAATAATAAAATTGCATTCCATTTGAAAACAAAAAACTGAAGTTGCGAAATTTACTAAAAGCTCACTGAAGTTCTTGAAATCATCAATAAAAGCAAGCAGCAAACTCAATCATATATAAGCAGGCAAACCTTAAGTTAATTAACATTAACAGTATATCCATTTGCACGATTTTATGCCTCAAAAGGGGACATTTATTTTCGGGAGAAAAATTCCTTTGTTTACAGTCTTACTTGGCAATATGGAATTGTTTTAAAGATCCTTGAGATCTCGGCTGTTAATAAAGATAAGTCTATAATTCTTATATTTTTTCAAAACATTGTTTTGTCCCTAATTTCATGAATAAATGATCTCCCTAATTATAGACGCCATATCTCATGGACTTAGAATTCATTATTATTCTAATAAAAACATTTTTCAATTCCTCTTTTCACCAAAGATACAAGCATTCCTAGAAATCCATTCATAATTGCATTAATTAAAGAGTATCAACGAAAACAATATAAAGTCTACAAAATCTCAAAGCAATAGCACATTTGGAACGTCGATAGGAAAATTCCAACAATAGCAGCACGTATGAAGGTTTGACTAAACCGTGCTCATGTGTATGTGCATGTTTGTATGTATATGTGTTTGTGTGTGTATTTGTATGTATGTGTATTTGTGTGTATGTATTTGTATGTATGTATGTTTGTGTGTAGTTGTACGTATATGTGTTTGCGTGTGTGTATTTGTATGTATGTGTGTTTGTGTGTGTGTGTATTTGTATGTATGTGTGTTTGTGTGTGTGTGTGTATTTGTATGTATGTGTGTTTGTTTGTGTGTGTGTATTTGTATGTATGTGTGTTTGTGTGTGTGTGTATTTGTATGTATGTGTGTTTGTGTGTGTGTGTATTTGTGTGTGTGTGTGTTTGTGTGTGTGTGTGTTTGTGTGTGTGTGTGTTTGTGTGTGTGTGTGTGTGTGTGTGTGTGTGTTTGTGTGTGTGTGTGTGTGTGTGTGTGTGTGTATTTGTATGTATGTGTGTTTGTGTGTGTGTGTATTTGTATGTATGTGTGTTTCTGTGTGTGCATTTGTATGTATGTTTGTTTCTGTGTGTGCATTTGTATGTGTATGTATTTGTATGTGTGTGTGTGTCTGTGTATTTGTATGTATGTTTCTGTGTATGTAC
>JAPMOR010055826.1:1057326-1069772 GCA_026543865.1 Argiope aurantia | reverse complement strand
TTTGTATGTATGTGTGTTTGTGTGTGTCTGTGTATTTGTATGTATGTTTCTGTGTATGTGCGTTTGTGTTTGTGTGTTTGTGTGTGTCTGTGTATTTGTATGTATGTTTCTGTGTATGTACGTTTGTGTTTGTTTGTGTGTATATGTGTGTGTGTGTGTGTGTATGTACGTGTGTGTTTGTATGTTTGTTTATGTATTTGTATGTATGTGTGTTTGTGTGTGTGTATTTGTATGTATGTGTGTTTGTGTGTGTGTGTATGTGCGTGTGTGTTTGTGTGTGTCTGTGTATTTGTATGTATGTGTGTGTGTGTGTTTGTATGTATGTGTGTTTGTGTGTGTGTATGTGTGCGTGTGTATTTGTATGTGTGTGTGTTTGTATGTACCTGTGTTTGTATCTATGTGTGTTTGTATGTATGTGTGTGTGTGTTTGTTTATATGTATTTATGTGTGTATTTGTGTGCGTGTGTGTATGTAAAAGATTACTAAACAATGCATTTCAAAATTTCGAAAAAAAAATTACTTAACATCAAATATTTGTATAACTAGCAAGATTTGCATTTTTCCTTCTTACGTTCTATTGAAAATGCATTATTGTTCAGATAATTTGAATGATTCGTCATTTGTTCGCATATGAAAGATTCTATTTCCTGCAGTTCAAGCTACATTTGTTCAATTGTTCGATTTAATCACAAATCAAATAACAATTCGAAT
This sequence comes from Argiope aurantia, assembly GCA_026543865.1. Classification (NCBI taxonomy): domain Eukaryota; kingdom Metazoa; phylum Arthropoda; class Arachnida; order Araneae; family Araneidae; genus Argiope; species Argiope aurantia. Next base: position 1,069,061 of record JAPMOR010055826.1, on the reverse strand, counting down.
TGTGTTTGCTGATGTTATCCTGACGTTTTGTCTCTCAAATAGGTTTCGAAAACAAATTCAGCATATATAATTTATAAGCTAGGCCACTTCTTTTTGATTCGTTTCAAAAGATTTTTTTAATCGATACTTTTGGAAATATATTATTTTTTATAAATTTTAAAGATTTGTCATTTATTCTCATATGAAATCCGCTATTTCCTTCAATTTAAGCAACACTTTCTCAATAGTTCAATTTAATCACAAGGCAAACAACAATTCGAATTCAAAATTCCGTTCCACTGTTGGTTCGGTTAGGCTCGAGTTGCAATTTTGGTTGTCCTGTCGTTTTGTTTCTCAAATGGTTTCCGAACGGAGATTCAACATAAATAATTTATGAACTATGTCTCTTCCTTTTGGGTCTTTTCAAAGGCTATTTCTTTAGTGAAACCCTTTTTTCATTCCTTCAACACCATTGAGTTTTGAAATGCATTTCCTGTTTTTAGTACTAGAAAAAAAAAGCTTCTTGATATTTATTTTATATTTTAGAATCTTGCTAAAAAAGTCGTATCTCTTAAAACACTGTTTAAGAGATGCATGTTTTATTTTCATATTTTTCCTATTGTTGTTAAACTTTCTTTTATGAAACAATCAAGTGAATATGAGTGCAGTATATTTCAAAAGGTGTGCTCTGTTTGCAAGTGGAAATAGCTATTAAAGGAAGAATGTTACTTCAAATGTTATTCGTTTTGAGATTTCCAGCAATATAGCTTCATAATTCGTTATTGTCTTCATTATTCGATTGCTGCAAATAAACTCTCTACAGCTTCACGACCAGATTGCTTATCAGAATTTTCCATTGTCAATTTTGAATTTCTCTCTGCTCAACAAGTGCAGTTATAGAATCAATGCTCTCAAGTTGAAATTTGACATCTTTCGAATGTTTGGTGCATTTGTGGAGTGATCTCGTGCCGTATATCAAATTCTTACAATTTTTAGTTACAAATTGATTGATTTTGAGTTATCTCAATAGTTTTCAAGTTCATACTTGCCAATAACCAATTATTTTACACCAAAATTCTGAGTTAAAAAAAATTGCCAATACTATCTTTTCGAATGTTGACGATGAAGAATCCATCATCGACAAAATCTCCTGAATATTATTTTGATATAACATTTTTTTCTTCGCATTTTTTTTTCTTCTTTTTCGTACACGTAATATAGAAAAAGTATAATAATTTCAAAAGTATAGTATAGTTTCCAAAAATTAGAACTCGAGATTTTAACAAATCTTTATGTCCAAAAAACATATTTTTTGAAAATACTCTTCTGTTTTTCTGTCTACCTGTTTGTGACAAAATTAACTCATAAAAGACTTTGAGTTGGACAGTTAATATTTTGTATATTGTTTTTACACCAAATTTGCAAATTCCTGTCAAATTTTGAGTAACTCTATTCAGAGGAAGTTCGTCTGTCTGGCTGTTCGAATATAAGTTATTACAATAATTTCAAAACAACGAGACAGAAGAGAATTCAGTGTATAGTTATACCATCTATAGTGTAGATACTTGTCAAATTTTGAGCCAAACCAACCTACGGGTTGACAGTCTATTGATCTGTATTTTCAGTAACATGTAAACGCGGTAATTTTAAAACACAAGGAATTAAATATGAAAAATTTGATATGGGATTTTGCGACCACAAGTGCAATTTTTTGTCAAATTTTGTTGAGAAAAAAATATAAAATACAAATTCTATTTTTGGATATTATTAATGCAGGCCAGGGATAAATTTCCAAATAAGTCAACAAAACAGGGTACAATCGATTCAGTAAAAAACTATTATACTGCAATGTAAGACGTTCTCTGGCACGAAGAGTTCATTAGACAGTATGCGAGAAAGCTTTGGGGAGACCATTCTTACTTGTTAAATCTTTAAAACTCCAGAACGTGGTATGCCATTTGTACAAAAGTTAACACTTATGTTTAAGACTTTGGATATATTCAAGCTTTCAATTTATCGCGTTTCTCATAGAAAAATTAGTTGCAATGTAATTCTCCTACAAAGTAAGCGGTATAACGTCACATAAGAATATATTAAAATAATTTACTTCATCACAAAAAAAATATCATTGCATTGTCCATCTACCTGATGTGTAACAGTGTATGCTGTGCTATAACAGTCCATATTCCATCCATTTATGAGTTTATGAGTTCTATATCAATATATTAAAGTAATAATCAATAAAACAATATCCATTTTTTCTGTAAGGTACGTTAAATGTGTGTTCAAACATTCCTTTATACCATGTGATCCTTGCATATAATTCTTCAATTGAAAGTTTGTGTTAAGAGGGGGTGGGAAAGGCTTCAAGTATGCTCAGTAGAGAAGAGCAAAAACGGAATAGAAAAATTTCCCCTTTTTTATTGTTCTATAATTTGTTCCCTCTGGAGTAAAAAAAATTGAAAATAAAATTTAAGTTAAATCAGTTGTGATCCTCAGCTTTATATAACTAGTCCTAAAAAATTCAGCTTAGTAGAGATCTTCGAAACCCCTAGCAGATCTTGCATCTGCTGCCTATTAACACATTCCTCACTGTAGTACCTCATATTGCATGAATTGCATCTGCTACATGTTTCATCTGCTATTATACTGATTAAGAATGGAAAGCTACCTTCGCTATTTAACTTTCCTCTATTTATTATTACCTTCGTGAGTCACTTCTGAATATTCTCTGAAAACCTTCATTATTGAGTTATTAGTTGTCGATGGTTCCAAAAGATTCCACTTCGAAATAATTTAAAATACTCCTCTGCAGTAAAATCTAAATTCGGAATGTCATTTTGATCTTTCTTTCTCTTTCAATAAGCTATTACTATTTTCATAAACTTCCTCTAACCGCACTGAATACTTTTATTTCTAAAATAAAATGCTGTTTTTGTAGAGGAAGTAAAGAAAAAAGTAGAAAAAGAATGTATATTAATGTTTTAAGTGGAAGATAAAGCTAGATTGATTTCAGATTTAATTTTAGGGAAAATATGTTTTAGCTGAAGATAAGTTTTATGATGAATATATAAATGTTTTAAAGAAAATTCTATCTTTTGTCCTAAAACAATAGCTTAAAGCTTTTTTCAGCTTTATATAACACTGAAGCGTAAGTAAAAAAATTTGTTCAATAATCGCGTGTATAACAATGAGTAACTCAACATTGAAAATTATTGTAAATTTATATTTATTATTTAAAATCATTAATATGATAAAAATTTGACTGGGAATAAAACTTATAAGGCCTGAAAATTAATTTTTAAATTCGATAAAGACTAAGTTCCATTCACAATAATGTTGTTCTAAAACTATTAAGGAAAAATAGAATCATTTCAGTTAACTTTTAATAAAAAAAATCTTATTAAGTTTTAGAGAATCCATTTATGAAAGATTGCATAGTACCTAATACCTGAAAAGAAGCAATGTTTCTAATTTAACAATCTATTTAGTTGAAGTTTTAAACGGTACTTAGAACAGAATTATCATATTAATAAAAAATACATTTCACTCTAATGAATATAAATTACTACAGGTATTGAAGCTAATTTTAGACTTTTAGCATCTGATGTCTCCTGTATTTGCAATAAATGCCTTAATTTCACAACAGTATCCAGACATCTCTCTATGTGATCTTTAAAAGACGATCTAAGAAGTCTTATTTTAGACTGGAGTCTCAAAATCTTTTCTGTTTGAAATAATTGCCAATTAGAAATTGGCTCAGACGATATTTTTAATTTCCAGAGTTGTCTCGAGATGGTTTGTTGCCTAAAATGCCATAAATTTATAATTGCTTGCAGGTAAAATGCTACATTGTTTCTGATGGGAAGGAGTTGGACGTTGGGAGTAGCAGTAATTCCTACAAGTTTCTTATTTATGCTTTATTGCGAATTTCCCTGTGATGTTAAAATATACCACAGAGATTTGAAATGTTTAATGAGGAGAAATTTGGTTTGCATTCATTGCAGTGATTTTTATTTTATTTTCTGAAAATAGAAAAAAAAGAGGGTTTTATATGTGGAATTCCACAAAAATTAAACCAACATTGCCTCAATAGCAAAAGCCATTGAACATATTTTAAAATTTTACAATTAACAGTCATGTAGTTTAAGTGCAACAAAAATTGAAATTGCTGAATTCCTCTTTCCCTTTATGAATTTAGGGTAAGAAGGCTATGGTTTGATGTTGATCTAATTGAGCTGCCAGCGCAGTTTTAATTTTAATATAATCACAAAATTTAGGTCAGTAGCTGTTAGCTTCTACATTTTTTTCTATATATTATAAAAAATGAGATTTAAAAATTCAGTTGCTGCTTCATACATATTTTAAAAATTGTTAGTTCAATCTGACAGTTGAAACATATACAAGTACAGAAAAATAATACAAGTGCATGAAAAGTACAAATAATAATTTGAAAAGTTACATACTACTGCGAAACAATGCTTTTGTAATATTAATAGTTCTTTTGTAAATATTATTGGCAAAATTGATAGCAAAACGTTTTACTTCTCCCTACCATACTACTCCTTTGAGTATTAAAAAAATGTTACTACAATTACAAAATAACAATAAAGAAAAACATTAATATGAATACGTACAGAAACCATGACCATTCCGGAATGCGGGACCGTTATTAACCCTAGAAATCTTATGAATGGAAATAAAAACGTGCAGCGAAATGGCTACACGATACACCGTGGGATAAAATACCTTCTCCCATTTTTTACATAAATATCACATATGATTAAGTACCAATGTCTTCATCATGTGAAAGTACTTATTTACATGACCAATAAACACATTAATTTTAGAATGGTTTTCAGTAGGACTTAATTTAAAGAACTTCCATTGCAACTGAACTGACATATGCTTAAATTTTAAGATTATCTCAAGTCTCCTTAAGAAAATTCTAATTTCGTTAGTACAAATTACTTTATAACTGTGTTTATTTTGAATTTTCAAATATTTTTCGACTTTTATGAGGATTGCTCTTATCATCTCTGGGATGGTATATTCAAGAAGAAAATGAATTTTTTTAAAAAAATGCATCGAAACCTGTAGATTACATGCACCCGTAACTGCATGCATTGAAAAAAAATTACGAACTCAAAAAGGGAGAAACATGTTTCAAAAAGGGAAATTATCTATTTTTTTTATCAGATGCAAAAGTTTTGTGACTAGAAAACTCGTAACTGTTTTTATGATTCAGAAACTGAGTTTTTATCATCAACAGTGCAGTGAGTTTCTTTCCAGTAAATGTTTTGTATGACATCTTTAAAGTTACTGAAAAAAGAAATAATATCTTTATTTTTTTCTTTTCGTGTACCGTAAAGGAATTCCTTGCGATTACCCTCCTTAAAGGAATTCTTTCTTAGATAATTGAGAGGAAAGTAATTTGGAAGCAAAGAGATGTGGTAGCATTCATTTATCAAAATAACAGGAGTTACCAGAAATGCAGAGTTGCATGCATATAATGTATATAAAACATCTGTAAAGCTTCTAAATCATTACGACTTGATGTCTATCATAATTTGACCCTTTAGAAATGCCTTGCTGTGGAAATTTTGATCATCAAATTCTACATCTCAGATTTAGTTGAAATTAAAAGCAATCAAATTCCGAGAAAATAGCTGGTCGCCAAAGACTTCAAACAGACAATACTTCTTACATGAAATATTCTGAAAAATTATATCATGAATTAAAGGCAAAATCTTTTCAAATTTCCAATTCTAATGCACGTTTTCTACGTAAGTCTTAATAATAGATATAGCGAAAGAATGTTTTTTAATGGTATATAAAACTATATTTCAATTTATCGAAAACCTTTAGTAAGATGACGAAAATAATTTTATTTTCTCGCTTTATAAATATCCAGAATCATAAAAATTAATTTTTCCGTAATAATCATCATTAAATTATCTTTCCTACACAAACCAAAAAAGAGACAAAGATCGTCACTTTTCATTTTCCATTTGTCATTTTCTAATAATCTTTTTCTTTTTTTTATTTCTAGAATCTATTTTTTTAAATACCTGTATCCTATTTATCTATCTATATCCTGTTACGATGAGAGAATTCTCTGGTTGTCTTTAAGAGTCTCTCTAATGATCGATGAGGACTTCGGAATTGAAAATTGTAAAGACATCTGTAGACAAAGGGTATCAGAAATTCGAATCGGGTCTTACGCCTGCTCGTCTAAACTTCCTAATATATTAACTGAGGTGTTCTTCTTTGAAAGGGTTAAGGCTAAGTAGAATTAATAGGTTCTTAAGTTCGTTGTTTCCTAGGAGGTGACATAATAATTTTCTCTATGCTCATTTGTTTTATTACTCTGCAGCCCAATCAACAAGAAGTGAAATTATTCTTCTGCTTCTTAGGTCTATCTACTGTACGATATTGTAAAAGAAACAATACTTTATTCCACTTTAGATGTGAGATAATTTGACTGCAAACTTAAGAATGCTTTTTGATATTTTCATCATTCTCGAAGGATCTTTTAGCGGTAAGCGATGCTCCAAGGACAGAACCTGGGACCTTTTGGTTAGCAGTCCAGTAACTTAACAATTATACCAATACGATCGTTCGGGTAGAAGAGTTCTTAACTGGCTTATATGCTATTCACCATAGTATTCTCCCTCCATTGAGTAGGAGGTGAGACGAAGGATATGGCTGTTGACTGGTGATGTAATGAGTTATCAGTAGCTGTTGTTTTAATGGGTCTACCAAGTTGATTAGCGCCAAGCGTTATGGCGAGCGTGTGAGGGTGCTGATGCGCCAAGTGTGTCTGGCGACTTTTTGGGTTGCTGCGTCAAGTGAGTCTGACGTCTTTGGTTGCGGGTAGATAGCGCCACAACAGCTATACGAAGGTTGAAGGTTCATTGTCCGAGGTCACCAATTTAGCAGTATGTGAATGCGCTAGGATAGAACCTGGGACCTTGTGGTTAGCAGTCCAGTAACTTAACAATTATACCAAAATGATCGTTCTAGTAGAAGAGCTGTTAACTGGCTTATATGCTATTCACCACAATCTTATAATTTTCATCAAGATTTTAAATATGCCTGACCTGATATTAAAATAAAAATTCATTGCTCTTTTACTTATTGTAAAACTTTTTTGGTTTATATATATATATAATATATATATAACATTGAACGATAACTTAAATGCACAAAGTATTTCTTTGTGAAGTTAAGAAAAAAGGAAGCATCTTTCTTCCTCCTCAAACTCTATTTCCTTTTGAATCGTTAGGAAAAAAAAGCACAAATCGGAATGGCTGAAACAGACGATAGTATACATTGTATGCAACCTAAGTTTATTAAAATTCCAAAAAATTGTTTAAAAGAATAACATGATCATAAGAAAAAGCTATCTTCACCAATGAATAAGAAGAAAATAGAAGATAAAGGGTGTTGAGAAAAATTTAATAATGTTTAAGGAAACTTAATGTTTGAAAGTTCAGTAAAAATATGAAATAACTTAAATGTTACCTCAGTCGCATGCTATCTTTTAAATATCTTGTACTGTTTCAATTCTTTTAAATGGAGACACTAATTGCACTTATTTTCATGCAGATTGGAGGTGGATTCCACTTTTCAAGTTCAGTGAAACATTTCTCTATATTTTTTTCAGTAGAGAACTAATGATAAGGTTGTACAATAACGCTAATAGTAAGATCAAGTGACAAGTTTGCGATTATGGGAGGTCATTTAACATTAATTTTACACCAACTCATATCTGTCATTTTCTTAGATATTTGTGAGGCCATTAGAAGAACACATCCAAAGACGACCCACTCTACCACTTCTGATTGACTCGCTTAGTTTTGGTTATATCATATAATATATATCAAGTTCACAATTTTTTTTAATCTATGTAAGAAAAGTTGTACTGTCGTTGTCTTCCAGTAACCTCATGTTTTGGCTTTCATAAATACAATTGTCTTAACAAAAGATCTAATTATTAATGCAATCCAAACATGCATGGGGGCATGTATTTTTGAAAAACTTATGAAATGTAACCGAATTTATGAAACAAACTCAACTTATACACTCCTAATAAGTCCATCTAAGGTAAGAAGCATTTTCCATGATGATCAGTTGAACTTGTTGTCATATTAATTAATTCTTGCCCTCATGATCGGTGCTTAATTTATTGTGATTAACAGGTTATGTACTCTTTCTTAAGTGATTTGTTCAAACAGCATTTACTAGGTTTCCAAAAGACCCATAACATTTGAATTTTAATTGAGATAGCAAGAATTTTGATGCCCATAATTAATTTCAGACTAAGGGTTGTTCTTTAATGCCCGAATTACCGAACGTCGAAATCATGTATTCATAGGAGATGGTTTTAATTGAAATTAAAAGGCAGTATCACCTGGCATCGGCAGCACAATTTATCGAAACCCAGAGTGCGCGTCAGGATGACACATACTCAGGATATTTTGATTTTAAATTTAAATTAAATATCAGCGTATTGAGCTTTGGCAACACATTTTGTCGAAATCCAGGTAACATCTTATGATGATATACTCTTATCAGGATGCTTTTCATTTTTAAATTCAAATTGCATATCTTACCAGGCCTCGGCAGCATAACTTATCTTAAACCAGAGGAGCATCTCCTGATGACCTATTCTCAGGATGTTTATTATTTTGAAATACAAAATAAATGTCCGGTTTATTTGTCCTCTTTCAGCAGAAATTATAGAAAAACTAGATCGTGTATCATTATGACCTATTCTCAGGATTATTTTATTTTTCAACTTAAATTCAATGCCAGGCTTATCGGATCTTGGCAGAGCGAATTACCAGAAATCAAAAGGATCCATGATGACCTTTCTCGGGAGAACATTTTAGATTAAAATAAATGTCAGGCTTAAAGACAAGAATTGTCGAATGCCTGAAGATGAATCCAATCTGCTAAGTTCTGTTGCTAAGTAACTTAGTTAAGACGAAGATGTTTGATCTATGTTGATAGCGGGTATAGAGGTTATAACAATACCAAACTTTTTTTCGTATTTACATTTTTTTACATTTTTTTTATTTTTTATTAATATTATTATTATTATTATTTTTACAATTTCCATATAGTATAGAAAATTATAAAGGAATTCAATATAAAAATTTTATTTTCCTCGGGATCGTGGACTGAAATTCAATAATCAAATTTCATAATTCCAAAAAATAAAATATATGAAACATTTTATGAAAAAATACAACAAAATTATAACTGAACTCTTGGAGTAGAATGTATTATAAACACCTCTGCTTTAGCAAGGAAGAAGCAGAAATTTTTCATTTATATAGAATAATAAATTGAAATAGTTAAGCCTTTTTTTTATGAAATTTAATTTTGGGATTCTGTGTCATCATGGTTGTCTAAGAAGTATTATTTTTCCTGTCCTATTTCTACTCTTTATTCGAACAGATGTTAGCTGACTTCTAATTTCTGCAATGGTTTCACAAAAAAAATAAATATTTAATAGAATATAAATATTTGGCATAGAAATTATTTTAATATTATATTGACTTAAGATTATCAGAAAGAATTAACCATTCCATATGTAGCTTGAAAATTAATTCTTTTCACAGCATTTTAAGTTAATTACTTTGTCTCTAAATAATTATCGTTTCCTTATTACACTTTTTTACGATGCAGATAAAAAAAGTAACACAAAACAAATTAATTGTAATCGTTTTTGACGCATAGTTATAAGCGTAGTCCAGAATTCGAAATTTCTTCTGCCCTTAAAAATAAAAATCATAAAAATAAACATTATCCTTGCCATAAAAAATTATATTCAAGGAACGCAAATTTCATATATCCATAAACATTACTATTTAGAAATTACTTTAGGATTTTTTGACTTCATTTTAGGACATTCGATGGAGATAAAATTAAGGGCTTCTGATGCTAAAATACATGACAAATACATAAACTTTAACGATGCTTTCAGAGTTTCTGTTTACTTAATTTTAACTTATTTACTTAAACTACTTCATAATAACTGCAACTGTGGATGTTCAGATAATATTCTCATTTTATTACGGAATTTCGCGCCAAATATACACAGTTAGAAAAAAAAGCAACAAACCAGTTGAGTATCAGAAACACTCGTAATCCTTTGCGCTAAAAGTGATTTACGAGGCTAAAACAGTGTGAAAAGTATTTTTAAAAAATGAAATTACTTCATGTGTTTTATCAACTTTGGTGGGGTTATCCTGGAGAAAAGTCATAAAAAGTTTTATGATGTTGAATGTCGTTGGCCTGAGTTTTTATCATCGGGTATGCAGCTTTTAATGCGCATTTCATTTTCAGGTTGAACTTATGCACGGTAACTTCAATATTATTAAGAAAAAAATGTAATTTTTTTAGGAAAGGCAATTTTTTTCTGTTAATCAATGTTTTTTTTTAATTCTTCCCGTAGAAAATGACTGTTTTGGGGTAACAGAACTTTTATTTTTTTTAATCACCATTAAACTAATAAAAATTAGAGTTTGTCTTGATATTTTATTTAATTAGAAATGTATTGTTCGAAAAATAAAATATTATATGTTTTTTCTTTTGAAAAATTCTTTCTTAAGAAATAATTTTGTTTCTGAAGTTTCTTAGTGTTCTTTTGTTATTTTTCATTTTAATGACTAAGAGTCAATAGTATCTTTTCGTTCGACGGTTATTGCCTTAAATATTGTTATACAAAGATCCAAAGAAAATAAATAACGATAAACAAATATATTGTTTCTTTATTCATGGTATATAAAATCATTTTTTAGAAGGAAAAAGGAATATTTTTTAAAAAAATTTAATGACACAGAGAAGTTATTACATTACTTTGTTAAACCGAGCAGTTTCTATAAAATTAAATTTTGTTCAGAGCTTTTAAATTTTAAGGGAATTTTTATTAAACATACTATTTATAATGAAGTATTCTTTCTCAAAAATCTGGTAATCAAGATATAAAATAACGATATTCAGTTTGATATTAATTAAAATTCAATAAAATATTAAATAAAAAAAATCAAGGAATTCTTTTATTATTAAAAAAACCATTACTAACGAATTATCAATTTTATAACCTATATTATAATCTTGTTGCAAATGCATTACTCTATTTTCTATTTTGGATAATAGATGGCGATGCGTCATTAGGTACGTATCCCATTGTGCATTGCGATTGTAAATAATCAGAGTCTGAGTGCATTGAGAGTCTGTCACACAAATGAGTGCATTGAGAGTCTGTTCTGTTAAGGTGTGGGCCGCTAATGTTATATTGTCTTGTGTGTAATGTTTTGTATTGTATGTGATCATTAAAAAAATATTCCTGAAAACATCTTGCTTCTACTGCATGGATCATATTAATCTTCATTCTATCACAATCCTCGATATCAGAAACTAATAAAATCAAAAGTTTTGTTTCATAAAATCACAGAAACTTAAAAAGACTTTTTAAAAATTTCGTTATAATTTTATAGACACTCTCATGTTTATTTTAATAATCTGATTATTTGCTTTGTAAAATTCCTATTTATAATTTCATTATTAATTATTTTGCAATATTTCTCACACGTATTATATGTTTATATATATATATATATATATATATATATATAATGTATATATGTATGTATACATATGAATACATATGTATACATACATACATATATATATATATATATATATATATATACATATGTATATGTATGTATGTATGTATA
>JAPMOR010055826.1:1038025-1050617 GCA_026543865.1 Argiope aurantia | reverse complement strand
ATGAATTGTTTTCAACAAATTTAAATGACAGCACACAAAAAAACGATGTATTTGGCTATATGAAACGCCTTATTTGTGTATCGTTGGAAAACACAGCATTGTTGAGAAATGCATGAATTATTTCTGCTTTATATATATATATATATATATCCTCTGTTTCAAAACATTTCTTTAAAGCAGTGTTCTTTCATTTATTCTATTAAATCACGGAAAGAACATGCCATCCGTAGTGAACTATTGTCGTCGCTATATTCTCTCATATCAAGTTTAAATGTTAATCTAAATGAATAATTCATGAAACAGAAATGTCATCTGTTTATGATCCGCAGTTCCGACAATTTGTATTTTAAAAATTCTTATGCACCCTTTTATTTTGAAAGGAATTAATTTTATTCAACCAAAATAAATTACATGCTTTCATTTAGTATGTTTTTTTGCTGCAGAGAAACTCGTTGTTTCTTCAAAACATCCTTTGATGCCTGAATACAAATAAGAAATGTATGTTGAACTGTTGGTTCATATTAAAATATTTCCACTTTCTCTCAACTGAAAACTTCTTTTCTAAGCTTGCAATATTCATCTAAATTTATGACAGTTATATAGATTGTGAACAGTTTATATCCGTGCCATTTGCCACACACACTATCCACATTGCTCAAAACAATCAAAAGATATTGTAAGTCTTGTATGAAGTAACGATATAAGCATTTTCTGCATAAAATGGGAGAAAGGCACAAATTTTCTTACTTTCAAACATCGCAGTTAAAAAATTTTGACTTCGAAGACAACGCTTTAGCGTCAGCGAATTTGATTTGGTTTTCACCCTAGTGTAAGACAAAGCGAAAATGAATTATAAACATTCAATAAGCGCGTTGTTTCGATGAGTGCGATGTCCCAACGAAGTCATTTAACCGAATCAGAAGCTTGGAGAGTGGTTGGCCGATTAGAGGGAGAAGAGGGGCAAACACAAGCCGAAGTAGCAGAAGCCATTGGAGTTTCACAAAGTGTGATTTCCAGAATCTGGAACAGTTTTTTGGAGATTGTAAATGCAGGCCGAAGATCAGGTCAAGGGCTTAGACGTGCAACAACGCCCAATGAAGACCGTTATTTAATTCTAACAGCTCGGAGACACCGAAATATAAATGTCACTCTCCTTCAACAACACCTTCGCTCGGCTACTGGCACCACAGTTTCGACACAAACTGTCCAAAACCGCCTTCACGCTGTAGATCTGTATGTTCGCCGACCAATGGTGTGTGTCACGTTAACAGCAAGGCACCGTGGCGCCCGCAGGGAGTTCGTAACAGAGCATGTGAACTGGAGGAGAAATGAATGGCGCAATATTCTTTGCTACGACGAGTACCGTTTTTCTGATCATCCTGATAATAGGCGTGTTTTCGTCTGGGGGGAACGTGGCACTAGAAACAATCCTTCGTTCGTGCACGAAAGTGTAATATTTGGCGGTGGGGGAGTGATGGTCTATGCTGGCATCTCCATTGATGTACACACCGATCTCCATATCGTTCGAAATGGACTTCTGACCGGTCGCCAATATATGAATGAGATCCTGAGAACTATTATAGTTCTTTACGCTGCAGAAATTGAAGATGACTTCGTGTTAATGGACGACAATTGCAGGCCACATCGTACTGACTTGGTGAATGATTTCCTTTTAGTGGAAAGAATCATACAAATGGGTTGGGCAGCATGTTCTCCGGACATGAACCCAATCGAGCATGTTTGGGACATTTTAGGCAGACGAATTGATGGACTCCTACCGACCCACAAACTCTCCAAGAATTGGAAAGAGCTCTTCTGGAAGGGTGGGACAGAATACCCCCGCAACCAGCCCTCATTAATAGCCTCATTGACTCGAGGCCTCAAATGTGTTTAATGTTGCTGGCCGTCCGAAGAAACCATGCCCCATACCAGGAAATACCTTTGTTTATTTTTTTTTCTCATATGCACAAATTGTGTGTGTGTGTGTTTTCCATTTTTACATAAATTCACAATAAAATGCACTTTTTTCTGCCAAACAAATGTCATTTTTATCTCATATAACCTACTACGTCTGTCCATAATGTATCAATCATTCAAACAATTCTCCAGGTGCAAGATCAACCCACAACCTCAATATTCTTTCATTGCTTTGAGCAGTGTATTTTACATATATAGGTGTATGTATGGAGTACTTACTACATTCGATTTTTAAAGGTATACAAAAATGTCATCTGTTTTAGCTATGCAATCAACAATCAAATCGTTCACAAAACATTTTTTCAAATAATTCTTCTATATCGTGTATCTATTTTCCTTGAATATATCGTCACTTTATTCATTGATAAAATATGTTATTGACTATACTGTTTTGTATTTTCTCAATAATTAAAACAAATAAACATTGATGTCAGAAAATAAAAACCCTCCTACCCCCAAAAAATTGGCAAAGTAGTTATGCCTAGATAATAAACTATTTTTTCACTTTTACTAAAAAAAAAAGAAGAAATATCTTAATGATTCTCTATAACACAATCTAGCTTACTTATTTTAAATTTAAAGTCACCGAGTAATGTTTGCATAGCTATTAAAAGTTATATCTTTTTAAACGATATTAAACTATAACCGAAATCTTGATGATTAATTTTTAATTAACAAATTTTAGTACTCACTTCATTACATCTTTATTTTTAGTCGCATTTTCAAAATGTTCTACGAAATTGCTATTAAAATGAATTTTCAGGTGATAATATTTCTATTTTATTAACAAACTTGGTGTTCTCTCTTCAATACTGTTCTTTCAACAGAAAAGGGGGCATCCGAACTCACGGTAACGTAATCACTTGCAGTAAAAGTGATTTACGAATTCTAAAGTCTGGAAAGTGTTTTAAAAAAATAAAATTAACTCCTGTTTTTTATCAGTTATAGCATGGCAAGCACTTCCGTAGCTTAACCCTACAGAACGTCGTAAAAATTTTACGATTCCTAAATGTGTTGGCTCGAACCTTTATCATCGGCAATTTGGCACGTTTCTTTATAGAGTTAAAACTTCGAATACCCACATTTAGGTTTATTTGGAAAAAAAATAATGGAGATTTCGTTAAAACTTTTTGTTTCCGCCAGGCGAGACCAGTTTTTAACTCTTCAGATTCTAGACACAGGATTTTATGAGATGCAGCTGAACTAATTTAGAAATTCTTCAAATTTAATATTTGTTTTCAAATTAAATATTTATTTATTATTTCGTTATCAAATATATTATTCGTCGATTTTGTAAAAAATTAAAACTTATTCTTTACTCATTATAATTTATTCATTACTCTGCTTGTTATAAATATTTTTTCTTTTCTACTAATTTTTTTTGTTTCAAAATTTTGCTATATGATCATTAAATTACAAATTAAATGATGTTGTATAATTTGGTTTGTGCTTATAAAAATTAATGTTATCATCATTTCGCGCTCATTTCAGATACACCAGACTTAATTTTGAATGAGATGAGTTTTCCTTTAAGCATATATTAATCAGAGATCTGTTAGAACTTGATTCTCTTTCCATTAATTAGTTTTTGTCCCATATGAAAAACGCCATCTGGTAGAGAATGAGAGAAAAATGAACCATTTTAAGATTCTATAATATTTGAAATGTTTTATAATAAAATCGTAAAATTTAGAAAAATAACGTTTAAAAATTCTAAAATAAAATTTCACTAGCCTGCTAAAAAGTGCCAAATAAATTTGTATCAATTTAATAAATAATCAAATTGTTATTATTTATTAACAAAGCCATGGAACGGTATGATTTTTTATAAATGTTCAATTTCATGGTGATGATATTGTCGTGGAAAAGGAGTTGCATAGCTTCTGAGAGCTAAAACTCCTGAATACCCGATCGCAGAAGTCGTGACTTCTAGCTCATATGAAGATGACATTTACGCATTCGTTTTCACAATCTCTTTTTACAGGTGTGGGGGGAGGAAAACACCTCTTTCACACACCGCACCACAAAGGGAACAACAACCATGCCCGAACCTGGGACTCGAACCCTCGATGCCCAGGTCACGAGGAAGACGCGCTATCCTTAGGCCACCACTCCGGCAAATAATCAATTTATTATTATTTATTATACCAATCGTAGTAGGAGAATAATTAGAATCGCAATTACAAAATTCTTTTTTTATTTTGATATGACTTTAATATACTAAAAGCTTCCCCAATAAATTCCCTATAAATGATACAAATATCTCCAATATCAGTTAAGTATTTCTCGAGTTTTTCTCTTTCAAACATACAGACGCTTTCAGGAGACTTCATTTTATACTATGTTTAAATTTATCTTCATCTGCATAAGCATGCCAATCTTCCATTAACTAATCCATTATAAAAATTTAAATCCATTATAACGAATTCTTGTAGTCAACATTAATTTTAACTTTCCCTATTATATTGAGAGCTGAAGAAAAAAATATTGTCACTTTCCATACTCTTTTCATCCTCTCGAAATAATCCTTTTTTTTTTTCTTTTTTTTTGTAGAACTTATATCCTCTGTCGAACCCACTCCCTCCGTGTATTATCCGATTACGGTTAGAAATAGCAGCATCCTCCGTAAAATAAACTCGCCCGAAATGGATGGGAATCATCCTCTCTAATCTACGAAGACAACTGGGACCTTGGGCTGCGAACAAAGAAAAGACTCGAGTCTTAAGCTTGTTCCACGAAAACCCTCAATAAATCAACATCTGGATCATTCGGAGCTTATGGTCACTGTTCCGCAGTCCAAAGGATTGGATTGGTCGTCAGAATTCGTTTTCTTTTGGATGTCAATTGTAAGATATTTATAGCATAGCTAGTCGTTTTTGGCAAGCATCTGATTTACCAAAATAATGGTTATGCTCAATTTAAATTAAATATTTTTAGCATTAAATTTTTATATACATTTAAGTCGTGCTTTTAATAGCCTTACAATGGTCTGTTTATCGTGTACATGAACCATCCTAATGGAGTCGATCTTCGAGACAATTTCATAGAATCATTAAAAATTTAAATGCCTGGGAATCTATTTCAAAATGTATATTGTCACTTGCGATACCGTAATTTCGCTTTCTGATTCTTCATCTAAAGTGAACAAATAATAAGCGAAATCTTTCTTCTTTCATTTCTATATGGAAGAAAATGTTCATTGAATATTTAAAAAAATGTAAGCAGTTTATATTTTATTTCAATAACGAAATCAATTGTCGAAAATCATGCAAAAATATATATATTTTTTAAATATTGTCACATTTAAGACATATTTGCAAGGTAACGAAATATAATCATAAAAGAGATTTTTTTAATTTTAAAAAGAAGTGAAAATCAATTTTTTTAAATAATGGTTTTAGAAATTCAAAATTTAAAAAAAAAACATATACAAAAATTCCAAAATATAGTTTTAAATTTTATTTAATTAAAATTATATTTAAAACTTTAGAAAAATCCCCCTGAGATGAATATTTTCTCCTTCTTAAATATAAATGACTAAAATTTAAAATTTTGTATCAAATTGTTCGTTTTATTAAATACCAATATTCAATACCAAGATTCACATTCATGTCTTTCTCTTTAAAAGTTAATAGAGATATGAAAAGCCCTTAATCAACTTGATTTCCAGCTGTTGTTCTATTTTTTGATTAATCATTTACATTTTTTTTTCAAAATTATTATTGTGAATTATACTAAATACATTTTTGGGCACAAATAAATTTGAAATGTGAAGAATTAAATTGCGGTTCACAATTTCTGCTCTTTTATTATATGTAATGTGTATTTTGAAGATTTGCAATTTCCGTACACTATTTAAATCAATTTTGTACAAGTTGTAAAAATATAACTAAAATTTAAGTAAAGTAAACTAACTATAAAGGAAGCGCAGAACCTGGCTAAGAAAGGGGCAAAAGGGGACAGGTGCCCCGGGCCCCCGCATCAGTGGAGGGCTCCCAAATCCAATAGAAAGTTTATTTTAAGTTTTTTTCTTTAATGAACTTTTTTTAACATTGCCTTTCAAAGACAAAAAAAAAAGAGAGAAAGATGGGGCTCCCAAATAAGTTAGGCCCTGTGTCCCAATTAGGCTAAATCAGGCCCTGAGGAAGCGTAAATACCTATTCAAATTTCGCTTCCGTTCACGCCAAAGAATTCCGCCACATTCAAACTGAAATAGAAAGAATTTCCTGCTGTTTTCAGTGATAAATCAAAGTGGCTTTAAGTGATGTTCAGAAGCATTCAATACACTTATCGAAATGCCGTGTTAATAGGAGCAGATGATGTTTACACCATTTTCATCAGAACTTCAGGGTTTTAGGGTTTCACAGCTACCAGGGAAAGTAATTTGTTAGAAAATATGAAATTAAACTTATAATTAAAATAAAACTGATTTATAAATTTGATATATAATATTTGTTCTCATTATAAATATAAAAAAAAAAATTTTGAGAGTGTTACAATAATAACAGTAATAAATGCGTTTGAAATTTGCAAATGGCTTCTTAAATTAAAATATTTTTTTAAGGCTTGTTAAGGTACATTCGCTAATTATTTTCAACGTTTAAAACTTATTTGGAAATTTAAGTTATTTTTCAATCATTCCATTCATTGTAAAGAACAGAAAATATTTATTGCAATCATCAGAAGCTAAAAAAGTTGTTACTTTTATTTTTCTCGTATTCTTTATAGAAACTCAAGATATAAAATTTTCTGAAATTAATGATAATCTTTTTTTAATACCTGGAATATAGTCATCGTTGCAATTATGTAAAACTAAAGCAATGTTTCGCCTTTTCAGATGAGTATTGTGAGAAAATAGTAAGAATGACATTTGAGAACACAATTTAAAATTCTGCAAATTTTTAACATAATTTTATGATGGAATTAGTAGCAACTTAGTCTTTAATAGTTAGTCAGCGTGCACATAATTTAACGTTAATTATTTTATAATTATTAAATAATATGTTGTGCATTATTTTAATTTTACTTCATTTTAAACATTTTTGTATTTATTCATCCCATTATACTTACATTTTGCTGCTAAATTTAGTTCAGTAATTTTAAAAAGCAATATCAATTAATTTAATAAAAGAAGTTATTGAGAAAATATTCAATAATATACCAAACAATTGAAATTTCTAAATTTCGATTTTTTTTTCTTCTGATTTTTAATTTTTAGATATTGTAAAATAATTGGAGTTAGGTTTTACTAATTTTGAAAAATAATTTTGCAGATAATTAACCTATAATTTTGAAAAATAATTAAATTAATGGATTACTTATGAATAAGTTCTAAAAAACAATAAAGCATAATAACATTATAGATAATATGCGAAGTTTCAAGACTCTGCCTATGAAGAAAAAAGGGAAAGTATCTTAAAATTATTTAGTAATATACTGTGAATTATTTTATTTCGACTTTATTTTAAACATTTTTTATTTATAAATCACATTACACTCAAATTTTAAAGCTTATTTAATTGTTTCGCTAATTTTAGAATCCCGAAGCAATTAACTTAATAAAACAAGTTATTGAAAATATATACTTCTATAATAGAAATTTTTCAATTTTGATTTATTTCTGATTTTTAATTTTTAAATATTATAAGAATCTTTGCTAATTCTCAAAAATAATTTTAATAATTAACCTCTAATTTTGAAAGATAATTAAATTAATGGATTAACTAATGAATCAGTTCTAAAAAGTAACAAAGAATAGTATAATTATTGATAATATGAAAAGTTTCATAGTTTCAAAACCCTGCTTATGAAGAAAGAGGAAAAAAATCAATTTCAAAATTATCTCTTTAAGAATATTAAATTAGTCAAGTTAGTTAAAAGCATCTAAAAACTAATATTAAATGAAAGATATAAATTGTAGTTAATATGGAGAGTTAACGTACTTCAAAAATATTGCATATGAAGAGAAGAGGGAAAAATAATTCCATATTTACAAATATGAAATCAATCAAGTGAACTGAACGCTTATAAAAACTAATATTAAATGGAAAGAATATCTCGGAGATTATGAAAATGCATTTTTGCTTTAGATATCTTAGTCATTACATTCTCTGTAGATATTTTTAGAAGTGCATTTGGTATTATTATATTATTTAAATTTAATTTTGAAATAATTATTTATTATCTTGCTAAATATACCCTTCAGTATCAAACATTTTAATTTTAACATTGTTTCTCATGCAAATATCGCTTATAAACCCAATGTTTTTTCCTTTGAAATCTTCCTTTGTAGCTTGAAATATCAGTTCTCGAAAACCTAAAAAATCTCAAATTGCACTTCCTGCAGCAGCTACTAGATAGCAAGCGAGTGTATTTGCTTACATGCTTTTAGTCTAGAACTGCAACTTTCATGGGAAATGAGATTTCTCGCCTGAGAAGGGAACGTGTTTATGTAACTTTGGATGGAAACATGTTTTTGCCGGTTCAGAGATTGCATCTTCAGGATACCCAAAGTCCCATTATGCATTCAGTTCACCGATGCTCCTTTAGGCTGAATATAGATTTATATATAAAAACATGGATGGAGGGGGAGCCAACAAAAAAAGGAGGTGATTTCTTTTTTTTTCAGATTATATCATATTCCAGTCTTCTATAGACTAAGAAATGTTGCAATTGTTGTGTTTTCACATATTTTTGCCGCAATACAAGATGCATAAAATGATTTGAAATCTTAAAAAAAAAGAAGAAAAAAAAAAAGAATTGACATCGAGATGTTGAAGAACCTCGTCATTGCAGACCTGCCTTATTACAATAAAAAAAAGCGTTTTTTTGAATTTCTTCAGTTTTTTAGTACATCTGCTTGTTTATGAACTTGATAATTCAAAAAGAGCATGCTAGAAAAATTAAATTTAGATGCGCTTATTGTTAATTTTATTGTGTCGTTGTTTGAAAATTATTTGAATAAATTTTTACACTGAATCTTCAAAATTTTGTAAAATTTTCTGCAAAATACGTCATCACGAAAAAAACTATGAAAACTTAAAGGTACGAAACTTAACGTTTAATTATATCATCAGAGTTATAGATGCACCTCATGTTATAAATTAAATCGGTGATTATGTTAATCACCTGTATATTCGTGATTTGTGAGCCATATAACTTACAAATACATTTAACTGGATTAATGAAATGTCATGTAAAATATTTATAAATTTTTTTTAGTTTTATATTAGATTGTGTATATAATATTAACATTGAAGTGGTCCGCAGGCATTTCATTTCTCTTCTATATCTAAGAACTTTATTACAAAATCTGCTATATTATGCATGCATAGAAGAAAGGGGTGGAGAGAAAACTTTCACTGGTCAAATTAATATTATTTCTCAACGAGGAAACAACAGGTCTTTTTCTTTACAAGCTAATCATTTCGAGGATTGAAATATCATAGTTAGCTGCCAAAAATTTATGTAACTAATTATTTTTTAGGTATAATCAATATATTAAGTGCCAGTAGATATTTCAGAGCAAATATTTTATGAAATTAGAAAATACTGTTCTCAAATGTTCAAGCTTTGATTCTACTTTGATGCTAAATATAGAATGTCTTGCTTTCGCTCTTGCTTCAACCAATTACGCGCACACTTGTTAATTTCTTAATCCAATTCGAATTTTTGTCCAACAATACTTTTTGAGCTCATTGAAAATGTGGAACTCACATGGGAACACACAAATAGGATGTTCTGGATTTCCCTCCCTATTGAAATTCCGCAGACGCTCCTTTTCTGTATCTGATTTTTCCTTCGGTATTTCAGAGATGTGCTAAAAAATCTAAACCCTTTTATTCATAGTGTCACTAGAGTTCAAATACATCGCAACACTGAAATGTTTGAGTTTCTTTTTCAAAGATAAGAAAAATTCTCTGACATTCAAAAAACCCATGATATCTGTCTGTTTCATTAAAGTATTGTTAAGCAAAAGACATCTTTGCTAGCTATTAAGCTGACGCAAGCGCAGATATTCTTTGAGTGTTCTTAGAAAACATCTTTGTCCCTCAAATACATATGAGTAAGCGCCTCTAATGAACAAAACACGAACCATGATCGATTAATCTCACTTAACGAAAGGGGTAGAAATTTGGCAATGATATT
The DNA here is from genome assembly GCA_026543865.1 of Argiope aurantia. NCBI lineage: Eukaryota > Metazoa > Arthropoda > Arachnida > Araneae > Araneidae > Argiope > Argiope aurantia. Next base: position 1,040,492 of record JAPMOR010055826.1, on the reverse strand, counting down.
CAGATGATTAGAGCAGATTCCGTACATTCGGCTTTCCGTATATTAATAGTGATAAATAGTGTTTACCAAGTCGTCGTTTCGTCGTTTCGTTTTGATGGTCTTTCTGAGATTTTCTGATGTCTCATTCCTATAATTCAGCAGATTTCTCAAACATATATATATATTGCTTGGTAAATGTTGTGAGGCTGAACAACGCCAGCTGAAGACTCTCCGTGTATATGGTGGCTGGTGCACGTAAAAATCTATCATATCCACAAAGTCCTCTAAATCGAGACAATAGTATGTATACGAATAATGCATATATATATTATGCATATATACGTAAAAGATGAAATGTAAAAACATTATCTTGTCAAATTAATATTAACTTTTGCTGAGAGAAGAACGAAATTTTTCCAAAGAAACTAATCTTTTTGAGAATTGAAAAAACATGTTATTCCTAACAATTTATTTATTTATTTAAGTTACTTATTTAATTATTAGTTTACTTATTTTCTTTTACAAGGTGATATTTTGTATCTGGTGGTAACAAAAAAATTCCGCTAAAAAAACATTCTTAATAAAGTTATAAAAAATATGAAAGCAATATTTTATGCGTGGTAATAATTTTACATATTTCGCAACACAGTGTTATAAAGCAAATTTCTTCCAAATGCCAAAAATCGTTTCACAAAATAAGAGCAAATACGACAACACGAGCTGTTTTCTCAGACAATATTAGTGGTTACAGGAAATTTTCGTTACAATTTAATACAATATATCTTATGATAACGCTTTTCATTAACATTATTTCAATAAAAAATATAAATATTTCTTAAAATTCAATTCAATGATTTTTCCCTTAAAATATTTTCTTACAATCGTGAAAGTTGAGCTGGTCGCGATATTGCTGAGTAATTTTATATGTACGATCCTTATTAAATTGAGAATCAATAACCGTTTTCATAGACAAGAATTTCACAATTTACATTTAAGTTTGCAGTTCGTAGTTTGTTGAAATGACGCTGGTATCTTGGTAGAGTTACGACTTCGAGACCATAGCAGTACGGCTTCAAGACTCAAATCCATGGTATTGATACAAATTAAAAATATTGCATACCTGCATAGTTAGTTTCCTGTTCTGGTAGAGGAAAATAACTGTATGCAAATGAGTGATGTCTTGGCTTAAAATATAGTGAAAAAAATTGAACCATAATATTCAAGAATTTTCACACTATTCATATTAGGATTCGAGTTCTGTAGTTTTTTATAGAGCATTGGATGCTCTGACAAAAGATATACAAAAAAAAAGGTCGGGAAAGGAGTTGATAGTTGAATTGAGCTCAGTGAGTAGTCGAGCGAAATCTCTTCTGTGAGTTTTTCATTTCCTCTACGCAACACTTGATACTTGTGCTTTGTTCTTTCGTGCAGAATAAAGTGTTATTTTTTACAGGATCTTCTTGGACTCTCCACCGTAAACCCACTGAATGAATCTTTTTCTCTTAGTAATATCATGCAAATAACTGTCTTAGACTAATAGGAATAAATCTTCACATGCTGGATATAAGGATATAAGACAAAATGTTAAGGATATATAACAAAAATGCTATATAAATCTTTTCATAACTGAGATGAAATTAAAGAAATTGACTGCAAAATTTCGAAGGAAATACTACATAAAGTCGACAAAGAATTAAATTTTTAAAAATGAATATAACCCATTTCCTCGTTAATATAAAAAGCAACAGTCACGAAATCTAATTAATATCATTCTAGGATATTTTTTTTCATTTCTAATTCGAATAAACTAATCGTCATCCATAATAAAAGCGAGAAATAAAAAAAGAAGATTATCACATTAAGCAGATTCACTTAATTGCTATGACAAAGCAATTTTTTGTCTCATGAGCTTAGAGTAAGTATTAAAAAGGAAGTAGAATTAATCTTCTTAACATTTTAATTGCATCTTCGGGTTTTAACAGAGAAAATATAATTGGTCAAGATATTTCCTTTCTTAATGCTATTGCTTATAATTATCTCTGCTGTCTTGGTGTTTTTATTTAATAATTAAATGTGATTTGTGTAAAAATTACCTTGGGTTTTAACTTTTGTGAAAGGTATTTGATTATTTCAAACCATTTATTGTAAATTATTAAGATTAAAGTCTTTAACAAATGTATTTAATACTTAATTTGAAATCAAATTATAAAGAAATACTCCTCCAGATTAAGTTTAAAGTTAAATGAATTGCATTTTTTCAAAGCCGTAACAAATTAAGAAACAATTTGTCCATCGAAATATGGAAATAAAGTTGAACATACAATTTATCTTATTATCGATCCATTATATAAATATTTTTTTATGTAAACGTTGCGCTTTATTCACTTTGTGATTCATAAATATCGAGTCATCTGACTCATGGCATTTGATATTTGTTTTGATAGTATTGTTTTAAGTATTTAAAGAAAATTATAATTGCGTCGTAATA
>JAPMOR010055826.1:1023160-1037925 GCA_026543865.1 Argiope aurantia | reverse complement strand
ATACTTTGTCACCATTTTACTGTTAAGTGCAATATATATATATATATATAACAGTAAAATGGTGACAGGAAAAAAATCGAAGATTTAATTAACAGCAAATGAGTATAAAACAATATTATTTGTTAATTCTACTTTTAGACACACAGGTTTTGGCCACATTAATGAATCGTTTTCCAGTTTGTTTATTTTTTGAAGTGAAATACATTTTTTTTTTGTCTCTCAGTTATCGTCTGAAAAGCTAAGCAATACACGTGTTCATCCTGCATTGTTTTAAATGGGGACTTCCAGTTATATGAGCGGAAGAAAAAAGGCTAAGAAATTCCAAGCAAGAATCTGGCAATTTGAAAAAAAAAGCTGATCGCGAAGTACTATTTTGGTGCAAAATGAGAGAAATTGATTTAATATTTAGATATTGGTGATGTTCGCAAATAATGTTCTTATTGTGGGATTTCGAGTTTTGAAGTGGATGTAAGGCGATCGGAAAAAGCATGTTCACACCATGGAAATATTCAACTTTCAGTACTGAAGGAATGGTCAGTGGAGTTTTATAAACTGGAACTGATGAACATCTCGTATAGTATCGTACAGCATCGGGTTTGGCGAGCGAAAGCCAGCAGGAGGCAAATAACCCCTAATCAATAAAGGACAACCATTTTTATTTTTATTATGTTATTAATCAAACAGAATTTTTAGAATGATATCGAGATATCAATATTGTGGATTCTAAGGAGGTATGATATGGAGGTAAGGAGGTATCATCACCAAGGTTGCACATCTCTTAGAAGGTTAATTTACTTGTAAAAAAATTCAAAATTTTATATCAAGGTCCTGTTGGAAATGCTTGCCATACATAGTAGATGGCGTAGTGCTTGTGTAGATTTCCCAAGCGTTCTTGCAGAAGTTCATCATTTGCCTTCAATGGCAAGACTAAAAAATCCTAAGCCTTGACGGCATATCATAAATAACAATTAAAATGGTAGCGGCAAGTCATTAAACCATTTTCATACTTCTTTTTTGAAATTTATTTTGTGATAAAGGACAAATAAACTAAAAAAGTGGTTCTCACTTGGTGTTTCTTCTCATATTTTCTTCATCTAATGTTGCTGGATGCTTTGTTATTATTTAAAAACATTGCTGGGTTAACTCGTGTATTGCTTAGGCATTTATACGATTGCTAACCGAGGAACAAAAATATTCCGTTATTAGGAGAAGGTAATAAAACAGCAGAGCTATTCGTTAGTGCTGCCACAAAAGGTGTGTCTAAAAGCAGAATTAGCCAATATAATTGCTTCAAACTTATTTGATGCTAATGAAAGCTTTACTTTTCCCTTTTATTGTCTCTTAATTGCTTTATTTTTGTAATAGTCTGCATAAATTTCTGGTGTAATCCCGTTATCGTCATCTATACTTATAATAAAGCTCAATGTGTGTGTGTGTGTGTGTGTGTTGGCGCTCTACAGGCCAGACCATTCAACGTACAGCTACCAAATTTGGCACATGTATACCTTGGAGACCGGGAATGTGCACCTGGGGGTTATTTTTTCGAATTTTTAACTGGAATTTTATTTATTTAAAAATTAAGCGAAATTTTGACGTGTTTCTGCTATAACTTCCGAACATATTACGGCACAAAAAAGATTTTTACATGAAGTTAAAGATTAAAAATTTATCGTTTCAATGATACTAATGTTTTAATCTTAAAATTAAATTTCTATTTTTAATGAATTTTTAAATAATTATTTTAACTATGTTTTTCAATAATTTTTTTCGTAAACAAATAAAAATTAAAATTAAGCACGTTTCGCATTCATGGGAAAAAATTAGCTTTTTTCAAAGTGTTGCCATCACATTGATTAAAGCTCCAATTAAAAATAAATTAAATCTTTTTGGAAATAAAATCTGCAAAAATATAATTTTCAGCACGTGCCTGTACGAAATGAAACAAATATGAAATATTATTTTTTCTAAAAAATAAATTCAAGAAAAATTATCTTATGATCTTTTACACTCTCTATATTATTAATCCAATAAATCAGTTTTATTTTAAGGCAAGTTTTGTTTAATATGAACAGGATAAAATCAGGGCCACACAGCTAATTTGTAAACCATAGTAAGACACAGATCTGCTAAATGGTCTAAATGGAAAATGATTATATTTTATGTAACTTGATTCAATAAATGCTCTAATAAATAGCGAATTTTTGATTTTACATAAAGCTTCTGCTGTGGAAATCACGATTAACAAAATGTTGTTGAAACACTAATATTTTAAATAAAAAGATTTAATTTCCAATCAACTAAATCAATCACTTAAACTGACTGATTGATGAAAATTTGAATATCACTATTCAATAAAAAAAAGATAATTTTAAATTTTCCATCGATCGTTTCAAAGAAAATACGCCAATCAGCGCGCAGGTTTCTCAAGATTAATTGGCCTAAGATTATGAAATTGTTGAGTTTTTCTAAATTTTTAACATTCAAAACTTCATATATAAGTCTTAGTTGATCGTGGAAAATAGAAACATTCATTGATTTATTTAAAATTTGGTGTTTCCAGAATATTTCTCTGAATATGATACCTTACTGCATTAAATTTAGACTTCATAATTTTTGAAATATATTTATAGGTCGGAACAAAATATTATTATTGATTTCATTTCAATCCTTTTGAAAGCAAAACTAAAAACTGAATTTTATGCTGAATCTGAGAAATTTTTGTTGAATTATTCTTTGAGATGTTACATAAATTATGAAAAATATTTTGTAGTTCACATATGACTTAAATACCTAGCGATTCTGTCTGAAATACTCATATTCAATAATAATAATAATAAATAAATAAAAATAAAGATGATAAATAAAACAAAACGCTTGGTTTTATTAAAAAATATTTTTATATTAATTGCAATTTCATCATTTCCACTTTAAATTGAAGTTGAAGTTTTACAGGAAATGACAACAAATTAGCAAAATTTATACAGTAAATTGAACGAAACGATCTAAACAACAGTATAAGTTTGGTATGACTATCAAAATTTGAAGATTAAAAATGTTTTGTTTGAGAATCTATTAAGAGACCAGTTAACTTAAAATATTTAATTGAAAATTGTAGCGAGCGGTAATACTGGCGAACCGGCTGGTCGCCAAAGGCGGCTAGTAGGTTATTAAAAACATAAAAGTCAAGATCATGTATCTTCTAATTGGGCGATATTATTACATAATTTTTTTTAAACATATATTAAACAGAATCCTTCTTCTTCAGCTCTCAACATTCGAAGGAAAGGCGCGAATTACTTGATAAAGAATAAAAACGATTTGAATATCGTGACAATGCAATCTGTTATTGGATAAACAGAAATAAAAAATATCATATTTTTTTTAAAAAATGATTTGCAATAATTGTACGAAACATATAACGAAACAAAAATTGAAAAGATTTGGAGTTTCTGGTAGATATTTATCATATAAAAAATTGAAAAGAATTAATATAATTTTTATGTAAGATAAGAATTTTAGAATATGTTTTAGGAATTCCCATCTTTTACAGAAGTTATTGATCTCCAAGATTTATTCCTATGTTCTTGGATGTTATGTCTTAATTTTTCAAGAGAATATTTTCCCTTTTGTGTAAGAATATTTGGGGGGAAGAAAATACTTCGTAAGATTAGCAATGATGAATTATAAAAGAAGGGGAAAATGCTGGCAAAAATTCAAAAGCTCGCTTTGAAACTGTATTATAGATTAGGACTATTTTATGTTCCGTTGTATGTTGCAACAAGCATGTAAGGTCAATTTACAAAATCCAGTTTGATACTATGTAGATATTTTTTTTAAGAAATTCAATTCAATTTTTTTTAAATAATTACACATAAACACTTACGTTTAATATTTTCAAAAAATTAAAAATTTAAAAAATAGAAAAAAAAATTTTAAAGTATATTTTAAAAAAATGTATCAAGTAAGAATGATTACTACACTGAAAATAGTATTCTTGCAGAGAGGAATAAATAATTGCAATTTTAAACTACCCAAATGGAATAGAATCAATTGATCTTCAAATCACACACATCAAATTTGTCTTAAAGAATTAACTTTGCTATCTACTAAGCATATCACGAGAGAATAAATGAATTTTATATTGAATAAATTTTTTTAATGATAGAAGCCAAATATATTTACTATGGTTTCATATTTGATGTTATATCCCTGTAAGTAACTTGTTCGAAGACAAATAGCTTATGGTAGCTTAAAACTATTTATAAAATTATTCAATTATTGATTACATAATGCTCCTCAAATTTACCTTACTGATTTAACTTTGCCATCTATCGCACATACTGCGAGGAAACAAATGAATTAGAACTTGATATTGCATACATTTATTTTAAATAAGAGTCAAATTTATTTGGTAAGGATTTCGGTGGAATGGCTACTGCACCAAAAATAGATTTTCCCAAAGAAAAATACTTTATGGCCGTTTAAAACTATTAAAAAAATATTCATCATGTGTATCAAATTTATCCTACCAGATTAACTTCGCTCTCTACAGAGCATATTACCAGAGAATGAGCGAATTAATTATAGAATTTTATTTTTAAAAACATACGTATGCAATGTCAAGTATATTGATGGAAGTTATAGACAAAATGGCTATAAACCTTAAAGTAGTTTGCAATTTACCATCTCCCCCCCCATTATTAAAAATGATAAGATCACAAGAAAATAAGTAATGTCAGTTTTATACTGTATATATATATGTAACATTATTTGTTGTGAATCAGAATGCAGTTTGAAGACAGTGAAGAAACTTTTTACATTTTTAAGTTCTTTTTAATCCATCGGGAAAGCCTTATTATTTACAAGCAAAGACGCGGACATTGTGCGTCCGCCACAGCGCGTTGCAAAAACAGAAGTGTGGAAGAAGAGACAAATAAATTATCCCTCGTCTTATATAACGTATGATTTTGATAGGGAAAATATTTCCTCATAGTGCTAATATATTAATAAGATTCTGATAGGGATTTCTGACGCATGTCAATCACATGTAAAGGAAATACAGGGATCCTTTAAAAAGAATGTGCTTACTGGACCCCTTCAAGCCGAGCGTGTGAAAGTATCGGCGTTTAGTCGATTCAGCAATTTTATAAAGCTTCTCTTGAATTAATTAAGGAGAGAAAGTGGAATTGCATCACGAAATAAGAGAATATTTTAGAATAAAGTTACTATCGGCTAAATTAAGATAAAATCTTGGAAATTAATTAAATTGAAATTAGAGTTAAAATATCATTACACACACACACACACATATATATATATATATATATATATATATATATACAACATTAAACAAAGATAAATGGGTAGCTAAAAGAGAAAGAAAGAGAAAAAGCTAACATTAATATAAAAGTAACCCAAAAAAGTAATCAATCGATGCACATATTTCACATTAGGCGCATCATGTTCTTAGCCTTTCCTATCTACTGAGAAGATTAAAAGAGAATAAAGCATGTGAAATTACATCTCTGCGAAAGAAACTATACAATTAAAAGATAGTATTCATTAACAGTTTATGATATTACCAAACATAATTCACTAAGCAAAATATCTAGACTTATAGGCATTTATTCATAAAATAGAAAAAAAAAATTATTAAAGCAACAATTTTGTTATAATGCATTTCTTTAAATTTTTAACAATAATTCTTTAATATCCTTAAAAAATTTGTAAACAAATATTTTAACAGTAATTTATTTTATTTCCCAATACTATCGCAAATTTTGAATCCAACGAAAAATACCCACCCAAAACGAAACAATAATAACAAAGTTGTCCCCAAGAATGCCTTATTTATTAAACACAAAGTTTATGAAGGCTATAAATTAAAAAAAATAAATAAGAACAGTTCCAAAGATTTTTTAATTAAAACTAACCATTCTCAATAGCTAATTAATGTCTCTCTTATTATTATTTATAAATATATTTGATTTATAGGAGGGTTATTAAAAACGAACTGGATTGTAAAAAAACGAATAATTGTTTCGAAACTTGGCAAAACATCAAAATATCTTTTGATCTATTCTTTTGTTAAGAATAAATTGGACAAAACTGAAACTTTTAACGTTATAATCATCGGCGTGGATTACAGATGAGAATGGAAATCACTGCCATTTTTAACGTTAATAATGTATAAAGAAAAAAAATCAAGCATTGACATTGCTAAGGCACTTCATCAATTAATGAATCTTAATAATTGAGCTGCTTCTATTTACAAAATCTTGGTATAAAGCAAGACTTGGTATTAGGCAAATACGAAGAAAACCAGCCGGAGGGATTTCCACAAAATTTTGACGCATATACTCTAATAAAGATATTATCTCGGAGAACATCGTGTATCGTAGTGGCGTATAATATATTAACTTTTGGCCTGAATTTAACATTTTTTACCTAATCCATCGAATAATCCTTAGTGAATTTTATGACGGATTAATCTTAGGCATATGGATAACAGCATCCAAAAATTGAATTTCGAATTTTAGATGCATTTGTCCGAACCGATTAGAACAAAAATGTGACATGAAACTACATTTTTATATACTTAAAGTACAGACTTTTTGAGTTTTCGCGTTTACATGTTTCTGAAAGTACAAACTCCTTGTACAGCCTACCTACCGTTTGGTGGAGTTAGCTTAACATTTGATAAATGTCTACAAAATAGATGTTAGATCTGTGTAACGAATTTTATTTATCTGGCTCTTATTTTGAAGTTATCCTGTTAGCATATATGCGAATAAACCAACATAGAGATATCCTTTCATCGTATTTTAGTCACAATTTGATAGAAATTTACTAATTTTGCATAAAGACCATATACCAAATTCCATTTATTTAACGCAAAGCGATGTTATCTTTGTCAAAGATTGACAGACATTTTTTTAATGTGTTTTTCGAATTTATGGTCTGTGGAAATATTTCAAAATCTCAATTTCCAATATTTTGATGATGACAACACTTTATATGTACTTGGTATACGAGAGGTAAAATCTCGAACAACCAAACACAAGAGGCCTACTCCATTCCATTCTTACACACTTTCCAAATAAAATCTTATCTTCTTCTCCCCCTTCTCCTTCCCAATTACATTTGTGGACCTAAGGTAAAGCAGCGAACGCCTTGCATGATATTGGCGAATATTACTTACGATATTTGGATCTTTGTTGAAAAACTAACATTTTTACTGAATCTATATATTTTTTCTAATTGGGAATAACCAAAATTTGACACAGAGTATTCATTTGTAATCGTTTTTTCTAATGGCACTTGCCATGGACAAGCTCGCTGACGAAATCAACGATTTTAAGCCAAGGGTGCGTCCTTTGTTTTTTAGTAGCGCCAACTAGGGCCAAGAGTACGTCTTAGCTACTCAAGCATCACATTCGCTTGCATAGTCCCTTTTTACAGGGGGGCACATTCACACATCTCACAGATAGAACAGATGAAGAACAACCATGCCCGAACCGGGACTCGAACCCAGGATGTCCAGATCACGGGGAAGACGCGTTACCCCTATCCAGGACGCCGGCATTTGTGCTCATAAGATCACATATCAAATTTCAAGGACTTATGTGAATTCGTTTATGAATAATTATTTTTACTGGCATACGAAAGTACAAACAGTCAGCCATATAACATATTTGATTGAAAATTTGATAAGTATATACATTTTAGGTGCTAAACCCGCGTACTAAATTTTATTCACCTCTCTTTAGACTTTAAAGTATTATTTCATTCGACAGCCGAGCTGACAATACTTCCTCTGGATGGATTTCTAAAAACATGCTCTAATGTTCTTACGCCAATTTTTATCCGTCTAGCTCAAAGCAACTTTTTTTCACTGTCAGCGTAAAACCTAAACTCAACGTCAAAGGTCAGAGTGCCATAAACACATAAAACAAATACATTAATCTTTTTAATAATAGAGATAAGATCAAAGCTTTATTGAATTGTGAAAGAATTCAATAAAACTCTAGTAGAGTTAAATTATGGAAGAATTCAATTAATAATATTGGAAAATTTGTAAGAATATATTTAAAATCGAAGCTTTAATTATAATTAATTGTGAATATAACTAACCCTCGATTTATCATTACTCTTTTTCAGCTTTAAATAGCATTGATCTAACTTGGCGTAGCAAATATCGATATTGTTTGCCATGGATCTAAAATCTATTCAATAATTCACCTTTTTAGGTTTTTCATTTTTAACTATAATAATAAGCTCTTATGGGAATGAAATAAAGTATTTTTGTTAGACAAATTATAACTACAATGCGTTAAAAGTAACTAAAAGATAAATATTGTATGCGAAAATGATAAGACGGAAGGATAATTAAAAAAAAATTACAGTCTTACTTTTATATATGTACTAAAATGAGTTATTATTGTTAATATTTTCGATATTTTGAATTTTACGAACAATTATTTTTTCAGAAGTGAGTGACACACAGATATAGAATCAAGATTTAATCTAATTCATAATCAAATAATAACTAAAATATGCAAATTTTAAATAATGTATTGTCATAGAGAACAGAAAAGTGAATTAAAGACTATCGTGAATTAAAAATTATTGAAAAAAGTAGATTAAAAATGACTACTTTTAAAATATAAAGTAACTCGACTTAAATGAAAATGTTTAATACAATGGTTGTTGATATTGACTTTGATATATATATATATATATATATATATATATATATATATATATATTTTCATAAGAAAAATGCAATAAATTTATTAAATTTAATACGAAATATATGATAAAAAAATCAATAGATAAACTATGAAGATTATATATACATTTTTTTTGTTCCTTATAGCCAATTATTTTTGAAATATTAATATCTAGAATTCTTTCTTACAAAACAAACCAATAAATAAAGGACTTTTAGAATTACAATTGAAAAGTCATCGATTGCCTTTGAAATATAATTTTTTTAATGTTAATAACTTTCAATATTAAAATTTTTATACCTTCAAGCTTTAAAATATCATTTACTTCTTCCAAATATCGTAGATATTATTTATAATTTAAACATGCCCCCCCCCTTTTTTTTATGTTTTTATGTTTGTATTAATGCAGAACATTCATGTGCAGATTCATTTAAAGTGATTTTCCCACCTCTACCATTTTATTAGAAATTTATTGGATTTTTGTAACTGATTTTTACAACTTTCGACTTTCTCTCTCTATATATAAAAAAGCAAAATGTTTATGAAAAAATCCAAGAAACAAAATTTATAATTAGAATGTTCATACTTAATTAAAGCGAAATATAATATTTTCTTTAATTTCAACCCATTTTACAATTTCAAATATCACCAAAAACTAAATATTGAAAATATAATTGATATAAATTATGAACCTTCAACACACTTTAGATACAAACAAAATATTAATTATTTTAATCAAAAGTACAATATAGATAAATTCCTGTCTGTGACATAATCTAACAGTAGAAAGATAATTTTTTAAAAACAATAAACATTTTTTACGATTGTTAATACATTTTAAAAATGATAATAATAGTTAAGAAATTTTATTATTTCTCATAAAATGTATGAAGCATAGAAATAATTTTAAGTTTATGAAAAAATTTCCATTCAGAAATTTAATTAAAAAGGAATTTTCAACATTTTCATTGCTCAATTTCAAAAGGTATAAAAATATTTAAATTCACTGGAGGATTAAAATCAAAAAATTGAGAACAAATTCTTATTAAAATATATTTTACCAGTTACAATAGAGTTCTTGGAATAACAGTTTTAAGCGTATGATCCGAAAAATAAATTTTATTAATTAATGCAGAAAATTTGAGATTGTATACTCTTAGAAGCTTATTATTTTCTGGAAGTTTTCTTCAAAATTCTTCACTATTTGTTATCTACTCAATAATGTACGGAAATTAACATTAAATTAATTATTACTAATATTATTAAGAAAATAAATTTATTGAAGAAGGGTAAATTAACCATTTTTAGTTAACTCATTTTATTTCAGCTCATTTTAAATATTTTCTTTATTCAAACCTTAGAAATATAATAGTTAATGATGAAATTGATGAAAAGAATAAGAAGTAATTCAATATTTTAGGAAACTCCCATTTTGTCTTTTTGGAAAAGAGATAAACTATAAAACTACTTTAAAAATAACTACATTCTCTTCTATACGATCAATTAATTTTCATCTGCAAATTTTATAATTCATATAACACTCGCATGGTATTCAGAGTCCAATAGTCAACTTATAAATTTTTAAAGATAGGCATATGTGTTGTTCCAATCTATAAAAAAGTTTTAATTTGTGTAAATAATTAAATTTTATGCTGTTTGAGTCAATAAATGTAATAGTAAAAAATTACAAAATCAAAAAATCTATAAGGTCCCCTTTTTTTTATTATATATATTTTGGAAAGAAATTTGGCATCATAGTATTTCAAACAAAAATCAAGTTCCACAATCTCGCCAAATTAAATAAATATTTTTATTTTTAATTATTGTTTTTTCTTCGAAGCATTTCATCTGCTGCCTCAAGAAAAAAACATTCAATCAAAAGCCTCCAGTGGATTATTTAAAACAATAAACTCATAGTTTTATAAATTTATCAGGTTTGGAATACATTTATTGATTTAAACTACATAAAATACAATTCCTTACAACATTTAAAATCTTTTTCAAATTGTAATTATATTCCAATTTTTAATGATTTAGTAATTTATTATTGGTCTAATAAAATTTTAAGATAAAAGTTAAGGCGTGACAGTATAATGGTTTTTTTTAAATAGTTAAAATGTTTTTTTTTGACAGAATAGATAAAAGAATAGACAACATTTCTTACTTCAAAATAGTGACTGTGCAATTAATTATATCCTTTTTTAAATTCCATTTCCATTTCTCGTTCAAATTTGTATGAATATCTAGTATTATTGTAAAATATCCTTTAAACATAATTAAAAATTTGAACAATTATCTAGAAATTGCCAAATGTAATTCTTGCACCATTTCTGCAGCAAATCATTCGATGGCTGTTTAAAATCTGATACATTTGTCGAAAGTTCAACAAACATAAATTTTAATTTAAACTTCAAGTGACATTTAATTAAGAACTGAGAGCAGAGTATCTCTTGACAGTCTCGTTTATTTCACAAGACATACAATATAAAATGCCCAAACTGCAATTTAATTCTTGATGTCTGAGTCGTAGAGTTTCATTTCAAAATTAGCATTGTGACAGAACTGTCGTTACAAATAAAATGGAGGATACTTATTTAATCTTCCAGCGGGCGCGCCTTCTTAACCAACGTAAAAGGTCGCGCGTATTTCCTAGATACGCTACTGTAAAATGCAAAATTTAAAGGGCGTACATATTAAAGTTACATTGTAAGCAGTTAAGTGTTAAAAATTATAAGCCATTTAAACAATTTTAACCAAATACAAATTAAAATTAATTAATATTAATACGAAAAAACAATATAAAAAATGAAAGACTTACCAAAATAGCATGAAAGTAAAATAAATGAAGCTTAAAATAATGAAACCAATATTTTAACTGAACTATATATATTTTTAATTAGAAAGTGAAAAACATATTCATATTTACGTATAAAAAAGGAAGAAATCAATATCAAGATCATTTCATTGCATCGTTGCAATCTGAGCAAATATGTTTACAGTGCTCTAAACATACAAATATGTTTACAATGCTCTAAACATACAAATATGTTTACAATGCTCTAAACATATAAATTTTGAGCAAATATCACAACTCAACCTTGTAATTCTAGTGCTCTTGTGATTTTGGCAAGGTCTACATCTTTTTTTCCCCGAAGTCGCTTCTTCTTCAACACCTAATAGTGCTTTTCTTTCCAACACTTTTAGTTTCAGCTCGCTTTGAAGAGAGATAGGTCTTCTTCTTTGAACGTTTGCTTTTACAAAAGCATCTGATAGCTGTCGGAGATATTGCCTTCTAAGTAATTTTTCATTATTGTTCGTTGAGTGAATTATATAGCTGTTGATTCCAGCTATATTCAGCATAGAGAAAAAAACGACCATCGGCCAACGTCTGGTGTTCCTTGCAACATTGTAGGAAGCACAAAGTTTATCTACTGTATCCACACCTCCCTTGGTAAGGTTGTAAAATGTAATAATCTCGGGGTTTTTTTCGGTCCCCAGAATCTTTATCAATTGCTGCGTCATCATGAAGACTTGAAATCAATATGACATTTTATAACGTTTTGATACATAGGAGAAAAGTGTCATATCTTTTCTAAATCCAAAAAGACTCGTACAGGAATCCCGCTTTTTTGTCAGCTTAAACTGGTTGGGAATTTGAGGTTTATTTTTTTCTTCAAAGTACCAACAAAGGAAAGTTTCTTTTCATCTAGGTCTCGTACTAAATCAAAACTTGAAAACCAGTTGTCTGTGATTACATTTCTTCCAGTATTATAAATAGGCTCTAACAACCGTTTTACAACATCTTGTGGCTTGTTGCTTATGGAAAAAGGCCCACGCGGCTGCGTTCCCGAATAAATTTCCATATTGTAAGTGTAAAACATACGAGCATCTACCATTGCCTAAATTTTTATGCCGTATTTGTTTGGTTTCTTAGGAATGTATTGTATAAAACCACATCTTCCTCTAAACCCTTCTAATTTTTCGTCAATTGTAACATTCTATCCAAGAGAATAGCATTTCTGACAATTATTAACAAATTCCTCAAAAGTATTTCGTATTGGAGCCAAGCGGTCGATTCTTCTCCGTTCTGCTCTTGTACTTATGTTATCAAAACGTAATGCTCTCAGTAAAAATAAAAATCTTTTCAAATTCATTACGACTTTGAAATCAACCATTCTCCACAGTTCATCAAAATTTACTCTATTACTATGGTAATTGCCAGCTAAGTACAGCAAGCCAAAAAGAGCACTTATTTCTGCTCCATCCGTGTCTCGGGCGTCTTTTTCACGGGAGTAATTGGGCTTCACGGAAGCAATGTACCTATTTGTATCTTCAACAATACTGTCAATTATGGGATCTGTAATCAGACATTTCCATATATCTAAAATATCTGTTAGATTTTTAGCTGGCCCGATAACTCCAGGAACATGAATACATGTATTGCGAGGCGCTTGTTTAGTTTTCTTAAACGTTTTTTTTATTCCATACCCAAGAATCAATGATTTTTCTGTTTTTCTTTAGATGGGCTACATAGACTTCTGTAGAATTATCATCATTATCTTCATCTTCGGAATTGTTCTCTGTACTTATTTCTGATTCTGAATCATATTCTCTTTCTGAAATGTGCTCCTCTTCATCTGTATCACTTTCATCTAAAATTATGTCTTCATCATCATCACTGTCACTTAAAAGTAATTTTCGAATAGTCTCAAGGTCATTCATGTTAAGTATTTTTCGTTTATCAGCCATATCTAAAAAAATAAGAACGGAATATCACAAACAGTCGCGTGTATGTGACAGATACAGTGCTTGTATTTTAGCAATAAAAACAATATAACAGAAAATGAAAACAAAATCTCAATATTTTCATTTAAAATAATAAAGATTTTCTATAACAAAAAACGAAAATAAGAAATAAAGAAAACTTACTTCAACGGTCGCGCGTATCTCTAAAATACAAATATTAGATTAGCAGAGTCCTATTAACACCTCGGAATCCAGCAGACGACTGCATGATGGCGGAGCGATTGGGAGAGAATAGCCAAGGATAGGTGCTCCTGGCGCCCTCTGGCCTACAGATAGAATGCGAAATTCATCTCTAGTGGATTTCACACATACGCGCGCCCGCTGGAAGGTTAAACCTGGTTTAAAGAAAATTATTTCTACATATATAATGATTAAAGAAGATTTCCTTCTTATGTGGATAAATTTCGAAAAAAATGGATAGTAAAAAATATCTGTAATTAATAAGTAATTTAATATAAAAACGAAATTGAATATAAATAATTAATAGATTAAGTGCTTTTATTGTAATAATTTCATACTAATGCATTTAATAGTAGAATTCGAAGTTTGAAACTTTTTATTTATAATTAACCATGCATGAATATTAGGAACTCCCTTTCTCTGAAATCTGAGCATTTTTAAAAATGGAAATGTTTAAGTTTTGGAAATCTCCAGACAGACATGATGGTAAAGATTATACAGGGTATTTTCAATTCTAGAGCAAATTTACCAGGAAACAGCAGACGACTTTCTCACAATGTATTAGTGAATGCACCAGTGCACACAGTTTCCAGCTTATTTGCGAATCCTTTTAGGAATGTAGTTGTTGTAAACTACTTAAGACACCTTCCCTTACCCATTTTTGATTGTTTGTGTTTCATCAATGGCAACGATTTAAAAGAATTCGATTATATTCATCAATTTTTTTTAAATGTTTCATGGTGATGGTTTCGCAAAACTAGACGCCAACCATCGCCAACCTCTCGTAGAAAAGTTAAGACTTTCTTTTTTTTATATTGTATGAATTGTAAACTTGTAATTTGCATTTAGATATGAAATAATTAGCATAAGCAAAGCGTGATTGCATCACATTTAATTATTTGCTTTCTGTTTTTCATTAGAAAATTATTTGAAGCTATTTGGAAACTGTCTTAAAGTGATAAGGAGTTTTTAAAGACTGCTAGTAGCCTTTGGTGACAAGATCGGGAATTTTGATTATATTGGAATTACATCGGGAATTTTGATTAT
>JAPMOR010055826.1:975349-1012063 GCA_026543865.1 Argiope aurantia | reverse complement strand
TGACACTACTATTAAATGATTCATAGTGATTAGTGGAGTAATATATTCTTCAGCATGACACTATTAAACCTGCTAGAGCTGAATTATAATCCCGCAAGAAAAATCATGGCGAGATTTCAACTTATAAATGTTAAACACATTACTTGGATAAGCTAAAGTTAAATTATGTGAGTACAATATATCATTTTTTGTAAAGCAAAAACTCTCATACATTTAATTGATATTCTAAAATTTCAATGTTATTTGTATTGCTAAGATCAAAGGTCGATCGGCAATAATCAAAACTTGATCCGATGTTAGAGAAATGTAGAACCTTTAAGGACATATCATCACAATCCTGTAGTTTTACTCGGGAAAAATCAGAGTTTCTTTTATAAACTTTTGAAATTGTGACATTTTCCGTTGAAACCTTTTATGTCAACAGCTCCAAGGCAAAAAAACTGAATCCTATAACTTAGACGAGGCAGATTGGTAAATAAGAAACATTCTAAGTAAAAATGAATATAACAAATAAGATTTAATGTTTTTGACTGGTTTTTTTCCCAATATAATCTAAATGCTAATAATATTTTGAATAATAATTCTGAAATTGTGTATATGTCGAACAATAACACTGAACAGATATTCTCTTGCTAAAAGTTTTGACCAAACATGGTGACCAGCGGTAGATTGCGATTTAAACTCAGTTTTTCCGAACAGCGATAAAAATGAATCGGTTGAAAAACAAAGCAGTAAAAGATTCTTTTCGCCCACAAATGGATATTTATATTCAAGAAAGACAAAGTGATGCTCTTCGGAATCCATAATCAATCAATCAAATAGCGAATTGGACATGCAGGAAAGATCCTGAATTCAGTTTTCCTTTTCTAAAAATGTTTTGTTTTAAAGAACTCTGATTCTCAGATATGTTTTAGTTCACGTTAGTATTATTTACTTTTGGATTAAATGCATCTCAAGTACTTTAGGAGATGGCAAAAACTCAAATGTTTCAAACTGATGGTTTAGCGAAGTATCCACAAAACAAAAAATAAATAAAATAAAATAAAGGTGAAAAGTTTTTTATAAAAGTATTTTTGTGTATAAGAATAAATTTATATGGAAAGAAATCTATTTAGGAAGGATATTTCGGATCGAGGTATATTGGATTACATTTTGTTAAAAATATCAATGAAAGAAATAAGTTCATATCATTATCAAATGAATGTGTGTGCGAGTGTTTCTGCGTGTGTGTTGGAGGTTACCAGGGTAGATCATTCGATCGGAAGTGAGTACACTGGAATAAATTTCGTGAAATAATTAAAATTTTAATTATTTGAAAATTATGCAAAGTTTTGTCTTTTCTCGATAGCTAACGACTATATTATTTGACAGACTAACTACTGCATCATTCTAAAATTTTAAATTTTTTAATAATGCCAATTAATTTCCTCACAATAATAGTGCCAATTTAATTTTCATGTTACCAAGAATATATTTTTTAGTTAAGGGGAAATTCAAACCGTAATTATAACTTCATCAAATATTTAATTTCTCGATTTTTTTTCCATTGTTAACTCTGAAGAAGGAAGATTTTGTTAATTATCTGTGCAGTTCGGATGTGAAATTTTAATTTGAGATACACTACGTACAATTGTTTTTATGACATTGTGAAATAATTGGGTTTAAATCTCCATTAATAATATTCCTTTACATAATAAACGGAATATGTTATTAACGGTAAAAGTAATATGATATCTATCATAATTTGTCGTTTAAAAATTCTTTGATGTGAGAACGATGAATATAAAGTCAGAAAATAAGGGATTTCTGGGAAATAAACACTGCTAATATTCTTGGATAATCAGTTAGTCGTAAAACATTTTTTTTAAAAAAACGCCTGGCATATTATGGACAATGCCTGCGGCATATCCGCCGAAATATGTAGTATCAATATGATGGAGTTTCAGATCATAGCACAATTGTAGCACGTGATTATCTTAACCGAACGCATTCGGAGCTCAATAGACAGCCAGAGGTGGACCAATCGCTTGGCCACCCAGATCACCTGATTTATCGCCCATGGATTTCTTTTTGTGCTGGTTCGTGAAAGACCATGTGTAGGAGACTTCCGCAGACAGTAAAATGTATCTTGGTGCCCGTGTAGTGACCGCCTGGGGCATTGTCCGTGATATACCAGGTGTTTTTAAAAACGTTCGGCGGTCAATGCAACGGCACTGTGAATCCTGTATTCGTGTAGATGGTCACAATTTTGAGCATTTTCTGGTAACGAATGTATTTTACCTTGTTGGAATAATAATCACATTCGTTACCACTTAACTGTACTGTTTCTTTGTGTTCAATACCATTTTTTATTTTGTTCAAGCAGATGACATTTGCGGATATACTTTCCTATGTGAAATCGGTTTCCTGAAATATTCCCTACCTCCTCACGAAATGTGTACGATAAGTTTTGAATCACCCTGTATATGAAATGCTAACGTAAGTAGCACAGAAACTTTCGAATGGTTACAGTCAAATGTAAATAAATTATCATGCGAGTTTCAGATTGCTTCATTAAGCATTTTTACTGCTGCATTTAGTTCAATTCTATTAGCTAATTAATGGATCTGCAAAATATTGTTAGAAATATTCTGGAAAGGGTTCGCCATTTCATGAAAGCATCCATTCAGCGGAAGGAAAGAGGATATCAAAGAAATAAAGAAATATACTTCAAGCAAACGTTTTTAAGGGAGCACAAAAATAGGCTTAACTATCGCCAAATAATTGTAATAACTTCCCTACAGAAAAACTATATTTTCCAAAACAAATAACTTACAAAATCAGTTTTAGTACGAAGACTCAAAAACTTACCTTTTTATTTATATCAATTTCATTTTTATACAATTTTTTTTCTAATCCAATTTCTTACACTATCTATAACATTGGTTTTATATGATGGAATTGAAACTCATCCATCAAAATATTCAATCATGTATTTTTTTTTACTAATAATTATCTCTATAGTAGGATTTCTAATTCTATATTTATTTCTTAATAAATAAATTTTTGTTTTGCAGTAAATTTATTGAATTAAATCCAAGCTTTTCCGTTCTATCAAACAACAAGGTGAAATATTTATTAATGACATTGAGTATTAATCATTGAGAAGCACAAAACTTTAATAATCTAAGAGAACAAACGGGTCGTCGAAAGAGGCTAGATCTTTTAAAAAGAATAGAGCAGAACAATATTTTATTTCACTATCGAGAGAAAATTGTGAATTGACTGAAAAAGCTGAAAATTTTATTACGGGAAGTTTATAAATGATAAATACTTTAGGCAGTAAATTTCAGAATAAGATTCACTACTGATAAATCTATGCATCCATTGCAGAAACGAAACTGATCCGTCTTGCTTTATATTATTCATATACAACCTTTTCCTATCAAATTTTCAAGACACCTTTGTATAATATTGTTTTCAACAGATGTAGGCATTGAAACACAGATACAATTCGTAATAAAAAGATAATACCAAAAATATCGCAAATTATTCCTTTACCTTTATTTGCAAAGAAAACGCAAAAACTGGGTAAAGAATAACTCGAGTCAAAAATTCTTTTTCTTGTTTTACACAATGAAACTGCCAGATACCGAATTTGCTAATTTTAGCAAAATTTCCTGCGAAATGCTAAAAGAGGAAAAAGGGAGATAAATCAAACAATCATTATCGCATTTATCTGAGGGCAAAAATGTAAGGTTGGGGGTATCCATCAGACCATCGATCATCGTTAAAGGGTGATTTATTTTTCCGCGGTGCATTGAAATTCTCTTGTGAAAGCGAGACCAGAGAAAACTTGTTTTTATTATATTTCTATGCTTGCCTTCGTTCCTACAGAATTTTGCATGCAAAATGTTCACATTTTTCTTGCTGTTCTCTTCCCCGTGAAATCCCAAATGCTTAAAAAAAGGGCAGAAAGTATTTTTTATCACATCGAACTCCGCTTAATATTCAGAGTAGGACCTTATTTTTTTAGCGTATTTACATATTAAGTTCTCGAGTACAAATTCCGTTCATTATCACTTTCAGAGGTGTTAAGACAATCTTTGTCCTATCTTTTTAAAGATTTTATTAATAAACATTTTATTATTATTTTAACCGCTTATTTGTTTTGTCCGAGTACCATACATACATCGATTTATCGAATTTTGTTAGTTGTAAGCAAAAAATATGCCATTCATATAACGATTATAATTCAATATTATAATTACTTCGATACATAGATAAAGTCAAGTATTCAATGGATTACCGTTGGAATCAAAATAAGAAAATATTCCCAATGTAGAATGTGTCATCTTTTCAGATAGTAAAGAAAATAAAACAGTTAAGTGGTTAATAATTATTTGAAGGCTTCTGATGTTTTAAAAATAGGGAGTGTTTCAAATTAATTAAAATCTCTCAAAATTAATGGTAAATGCATGTCATTTCGGATCATAAATTTTATTTGTGGTTAAAGAAAATGTTTGTTTTTAAATGTTGCAAAAAATATTTAATATATTTTATATAAATTCACTCATCCAATTTCAATTTCTTTAATAATTACGGAAATAGAAAGACAAATTGAATTTGTCCCAACAGCCCTCAAAGTTTTTCAGCCAGTAAAAAATGACAACTTAAATTTGTGCATTAGCTATTTATAGTTTCCACTGAACCGTATACCATTTTTAATAAACCTTTTAAAATTTTCACTAATTTGTATTTCAAAATGATGATATTTACAATGAAATTAATTTATATATTATAGGGTATTAAGATAAAAGTATTTCACAAAAATTAATTCTTCATAATCAGAGTATTTGTAAAATAACTAGCGTGAGTGATCACCCCAAACTCCCCCCTCCACTGGGAGGGGGACATCAGACATAAGGGATGGCCGCGGTGGCCTGGTGGTAAGGTCTCGGCTTCGGAACCGGAGGGTTTCAGGTTCGAGACCCGATTCCACCGAAGAACCGTCGTGTAAGGGGGTCTGTTGCACGTTAAATCTGTCCTGACCAAACGTCCTCCCGCTGGTGTGGTGTGGAGAGGGGTGTGCCAGCTCAGGTGTCGTCCTCGTCATCTGACCGCGGTTCAAAATTACGAGGTCCGTCCCAAAATAGCCCAAGTGTTGCTTCAAACGGGATGTTAATATAACTAAACCAAACCAAACCAAATCAGACATAAGGATGAAAAGCGTCCGGTATGGTGATAGGTTCTCGCCACTCAGGTGGACGCAGAAAAAGCTGAGAGAGCTACTTCCCATCAATGACAGAACGTACTTCCATCGTGAAGGGTTGTACCGCGGCAGGCAATAAATTTAGGACTCAGTAACGGTTCCCGCCAGTGTTGATATCGCGGTGGTCAAATCATTCAGTTTTTTTTTCCATGTGCCTTATCGTGGGTAGATGACAATTTTTGATTTTAGCGCATACCTATTTACTGTACTTATGCACAATATTAGTGGCATTAGTTGCCGTTTATTCATTGAAGGGTAGAATATCTTTAATGGATATGATGTACATAAAAATGTTCAATACATCAAAATGTCCACGCAATAATTATTCAATCGATAATGAACGCATATATCTTGAATGCAAAACTGAAAAATATAAAGCTCAATTTCAGATTTCTTTTTTTTTTTTAATGCCACCACCAGAAATAGAACAAATTAACCTGACTAAAATCTGCTGCCATCTGAAAAAAGTAGGGCAAAAGAAGAACAATCAAAGAACCATTAGCACATTTATCAGAGGACAAAATGTGTGGTTGAGGTATGCTTCTGCTCATTGATCTTTTTTAAAGAATTTTCGTTCTTCTTCACCTTTAGGCAAGGGGTGGTTGAGGTTAGAAGATAGATCAAAGAAAATCGTTTTCTTTCTGCATCTCTTCATTTTTTTTATCTTGGAAATAATTTGAATAGAATGATTTTGCTCCCTATCTTATGCATTTCTAATGTCTTATTGAAGGCTGAACAAAAATGAGTAAGTTTTTTTAGATAGCATCGAAACATTCTCTTTTCTGTACTATTTACGTTAGAGGTTTCGATTTCACTTTTTATTCTGCGAATATACAAAAAAATATTGTAATCATTAATGAATTAGATCTGGCTGTTTTGACAAATCTTTAATTTCAAATCGTTTCTGAATCGAAAAAAAAAGATCCCTGAATTTGTCAGGGAACGCGATTATTTGATAGTATAAAAAGATGTAAAACCGACTTGTTGGCATGCAACCTCCCCACTAAAATTAAATGTCAAGTCTTCGATGTACCCGTGAATGGAAAACCTATATGTCCATCCATTTTCGACCTGTATGTCAAAGTCGCAACAAGTTATATGAACAAAATATCGAGTATTACTGAAAATTAGAAAAATTATACATCAAATTATACTCGGAAAAATTTAGTCGCATAATTAGCAAAATTCCTGCCGTATTACTAAGTCGTAATACGGCAAGTGAAACTATTCGTATGTAATTGCGTTAATAATTCAAACGGTGAAAGTTTCAGGATAAAAATGTGATATGCGGTTATGACAACAAACTACATATTTTTTAAATCAAATTTCGACTTAAAATTATATTTAATTTATTTCGCTACGATGTCATACTAAAATTAAAACACGACATGTTGCATAGTTCCGTATGAAAATCAAGGGCACGCGCTTATTTTTTCCATGTCTTACTTTCTGTAAAGAGAGTGTAAAAAGAGGGTATATTATTGTAAACATCAACTAAATTTCAACTCAAAATATTGCTGAATCTCCATGTTTCAGAACTTCGCAAGTTGGTCAGTCTATCTACCTGTGAACGTAACTCAAAAACATTTTGAGCAAGACGTATGAAATTTAGTATATAAACTTAAAACCAAATTTGGAGTCTTTTCTAAAATACTGAAAGAATTCCATTCATAGGAAGTCTGCCTGTCCGGCGGTCTAAGTATAAGTAAATAATATCATTAGGAATGAAGAGAATGGGATAAATACAATTTTATGCGTAGATTCAACATCTAAAAAGAAGATAGGTATTAAAATTTGAAATAAATCAGACAAGGATTTGTCCTTCTGTCGGTTTGTGCTTTCATATTTATGTAAACGTGGTTACACAAAATCACCATAAATGTTATGTGATCTTTAGAGACTACAATTGTAACTCTGTGTCAATTTTTATCAATCGTCGGTAAAGATATTCTAATTGGATATTTGATTTTTAAACTAGTGTATTAAACACAAAGCAGCAATTAATCGCCAAATTTTGCATGCTAAATTCAGTGAAAACACACCACCCGAAAGATCAATATTTCTCATTATTCACCAATATCAAGAAAGGCATTCACGGACATGACCAATATTTACAACTTTATACGGGAGTGAGATGAAGGACCTTAATTTAAAGACTTCGGGAAAGGGTTATTGAAATCATTCCCTTTAGGTTTGACTACTGATTTTTATTTCTTTCATTTGTATACTTTTATATTCTTTAAATTTTGCCCTGGAATATAGAAAAAAATGAACAAAAAGGTTAGATGCTTCATTAGCATTTATAAAATTACGAAAATAGCACTCTATTTGGAAATATCAATATCTTCATTGCCTTTAAAATAATGTTATAGAAATCGAGTAGTTTTTGGGATTTACTGTTTCTAATAGCACATTCTGAATCCACAAATTGTTTTAAACCTCTAAAAATTCTAAATCCCGCTACTTTTTCTTGTCATAAATTTCTAATAACGTTTTAGATTTTAAAATTTTTGCTTTGTTTAATATTTCCTTTGTTCGGCATATTTCTATTTTTGTGTAAATTTCTTCTAATCTTAATGGATTATAAAGAATGCTTAATTGAAGCTTTTGATACTTCAATACTTTTGCTTAAAGTATATGGAATGTTTTATTCTGTGATTCAGTATTTATCTTAATTGATTATTCAAGTTTAATTATTGAATTATCAATTAGTTACATTCATTCACCCCCCCCCAAAGAAATTCTGAAATCCTTTGTTTTATTTCAAGCTGTTTCTAATGTTAGTTATTTCATTTTAAAATTTGTTTTAGTTTTATCACATTGCCTTTAACCTATTTCTATCAATATAAACTTTCTCTGTCTGGTGTGTACACTTGTCCAGATTTCAGAAATGATAAAGTTTGTATATTCCTTAGATGGACAAGAACTGACTTGCCGATGCATTGTATTTGTGCAACGACTAACAATGCTTTTTAACATTTAAGTTTTTGATAATATTGCAGTTCAATTAACAATAAAGGGAATGTATGTATGTATTGACACTCTACAGTCCAGACCGTTTGACATAATTCTATCAAATTTAGTGCAAATCTAGCATGGAGTACGGAAATAAGCACTTCGGAATTATTTGTTGGAAATTACGACTTCGATTAATTAAAAAATAATCAATATTGTTTTTTTTTCTCTACAATTCCCAACATTGTTATTGCAGAACATTTATTTTTAAATAAAATATCATTTTAATAACAAATTTATTTTCTAAATTTTGATATTTTTTAAATAACTTTCTTATGATTTTAAACAATACATTTCACTTCTGACACTAAAATTCAAATTGATTTCATTGTTTCATCAAATATTTCATCGCATTTCTTTACTTTTATCTGAAGGAGAAAGAAAGAAGAACTTTGTTTGATAATGTGTAATTTGCATAAGAGCGTAACGAAGTGAAGTTATCATAACCGAACGTTAAAAAAAAGATGAAAGGTATTTTTAATATAAATATGATGGTATGATAGTTCCATTAAGAAATTTGTGCATATAGCGAACAGAATTGGCTATCAAAATAATACAACTTTAATATATGTTTCAATTAGATATTTAAAATACGCCTTGGAGATAATCCTAAGCACCATGTTATGTATAAGAGATTTATTTGAAATTAAACACAACCAAAATTCCAGATGAAAGACAGTTCTAGTCACCGGAAACAGATATCTTAGTTAAAAATTAAATTTGTTGTCAGAAATAAAGTTGATTAATGTCAATAAATAGCTCTAAATACATGCTAAATTATTCGCACTATTATGGAGTAAAATACGTATTCTTATTTAAAACATGTTACAAACAAGAATCCAGGTAATTTTAAAATTATTTTTCATTCTGATTCCACACTATTAACTCAAAATTGTGTTCGAACTTTAAAGATATTGTTCGATATTTTGACTACTGTATATTAGCCTGAAGATAACGTAAAAGTATTGTTGGGGATTTTATGCTATTAGGACATTTTCCAAAATATTAGCTATATATTCATTCTAAATCATTCACTGACAAGAAGGAAATTAAATACGCAACCTTACATACGGACAAATGTTTTTCCCTTAACCATTTTCCTTTTGATTTCATTTTCCCAAATTATGAATTGTAAATCCATACTAAATCATTCACTGATAAAAACGAAATTAAGCATGCAACCTTACATAAAACACGTTATCGCCAAGAGTATTTTTAACATAATCATCGTCATTCTGATTCCGTTTCTCAAAATTATTAACTGCAAATTCAGGCTAAATCTTTCACTTTTAAAAATGAAATTAAATATGCCCTCATACATAAGACATGCCACTGAAAAGAGCATTTTTATGTAATCTTCCTCGTTCTCGTTCCATTTTACAAATTATTATCTACAATTCATGTTAAATCCTTCACTGATAGCAACGAAATGAAACATGTAACCTTACATAGGAGAAGTTACATATGAAATTATTTTTCACATAATCATCTTTATTCTGATTCCATTTTCCAAAATTTTAGCTGTATATTCCTGCTAAATGAATCATTGATACAAACTTGGGTAAAGATACAAATGTACATAATATACATTACGTACAAGAGTATTTTTCCCATAATCTTCATTCTAATCCCGTTTACCAAAATTATTAAATATAAATTCATGCTAAATCATCAGCTTATAAAAATGAAATTAACTATGCAATCATACATAAGAAAAGTGTATTTTTCATGTAATTTTCTTCATTCTCATTCCATTTTCCAAAATTATTATCTATATTCATGCGAAATAATTCACTGATATAAATGATATTAAATGCATAACCTGAAATCATTACGAGCAGGAACATTTCCCATATAATTATTAAAATCATCTTTATTCTTACATACTGATTCCTTTTCAGAGTAAAACAATCAGTTATCTGAAATCCTTCAACTAATCTCGCAGTTTCCTCTCAATGTATTCAACTTCTAATCTCGACTTCACGAACCATGGAAGTAATGTTCCCAAAATGCCTTCATTATCTTAATTGTTCGTTTCCATGGATTAGGCAAGCAGTGGGACTAAATGGATTTTAAGAGGAATCCAATCTAGAACTCCAGATAAGCCGTTTATACAGCAGTGTTTTCCGCAAGAAATATGATTAAATGGACTTTATTTCGTATTCGAATGGAGAGGTACAGGATTTATGATGCAGGACTTGCCGATTGCAAATGTAATTAGCAGTTAAGTATTCGTCAGTCAATCCTTTTTAAAACTTGGCTACATAATCCATTTGCGATATAAATTTAACTAAAAGAAAGAAGAAATTTAGGTAGATATTAAAAAGAAGAAATTTAAATATCCAAAGTATAAAATCATTCTGATAATTTAAATGTTCCTATTTGTTTTCAATTTTTGATCAGAATATTTTTCTAACCTTAAGGCTTCTAAGTAATGATTTGATGGAATAAAGGCTTGAAGGTTTACTATTTAAGAATATTTAAAGTAATGAACTATATCCATTGTTAGAGAAAGAGCAGTATTTTCCTAAAATATTTATCTGAAAAAATTATATTATTTAAAAACTTTTCTAATACAAAATATTCAGAATTTTAATTTCTAATGCAAAAAGCAATATGTAGTATCTAGTTAATAATCAAGTTGTTTCTTAGGTTTACATTATTTATATATGCTTTTGAAATCTTAGATACAAATCTCCTGATTTGATATATTTATAAATTTTTTTATTAATAAAAATCCTTCTAAACTGATGAAAAATTAGAAACCGAAATCGTGACTTCCATAATATTTCAATAAATTAAATCGCCTGAAAAAAATAATCCGAATTTATGCATCTATTAGTATCAATTTTGTAATATAATAATAAACTGCTCCACATTATAATAAACATTTATTTTAAAAACATGTTTTGAAAACAAAGTATAAGTAATCTTCACATAAAGAAGATAATCTTTTCATTTTAAAAATGTAACAACCCTGTTAATGAAAAAGATGTGACATAATAAATACATTTACCATGCAAAGTGACAGCAAGAATCAGAGATATAAGGGTAACATTCAAACACTTAATATAAGTTTAAATGCAAAATGTTTTGATTATTGATGTCAGCTCGAATGATGCTCCATAGGATAGTCATCAGTAGGAGTCAAACGATGATTATAATCTTTTGTTCTATCATCGGTGTCGGTGCTACCTTCTCGATTTTTATGCCGATGTCTGATCAATACCCATGCAATTATCAGGCCTGACGCAAACAAAACCACTGCGACCAAAGTTATGATTAGTGAAAGGTACTGCATCCCTTTTGCCAGGGGATGGCAATTAGCAGCAGATTCATCGAAGCCAGATGGGCAATGGTTTGTACCATCGCACCATAAATGTGGATCGATGCAAGCTCCGATTTCAGGGCACTCAAATATGCAGTCCACATTTCTTAATGGCCGCCCAGTCAAGCTTCTGTAGAATGGTTTGGTCACTTCCATCCAATGGAAATTGAGTTTGATGCCTTTCCAGTTTGAGCTGGCTACTATTTCAATGAACATAAAATCTCTCCGGTTGTCTATGATACTATATGAATCATTATACCAAGATTGTGAAAAGACGTGATACTCTTTCATTGGCAATCGATTGCTGAATATCTCAGAAATGACGCAAGCACTGACAGTTGGTTTTATTAAATGAGTTTCGAGATATATTAACACTAGTATACCATCTTTGCAGGTATCCACGCTAACTTCATAGCCACTGAATTGAAGATACAAATATCTTTCAGTCAAAGCTTTAATCTGCCAGCGGCATCGAAGAGGCTGAAGCATATCTTCGCCACTACTAAAGTTTGTTCTACCTTGAGGCACATGAAATTCAAGGTTACCTTGGGTACTTAAACCTGTGCGGCCATCAAAAACGTGGGTGCTGCACAGAGTTGAGTTGAAGAATTCAAACTTAGCATCGAAATTAAAGTGATTAAAATCTTCAAAGGAATTCATAGAATTCACTGAAAATACAAGTTTGACGTTGTTAACCAAAGAGTCGAATACAAACTTTCTGGATTTATCCAGAGAAGTTGTATTGCATATGCATCCTATTATGGATGAGTGGCTGTCCCAGTATTCAATGCCACGAAGATATGCCATTCTACCATAACGATTGTTTGAAGATATAGCACATATATGTCTTTGTGTAAAATTGTCATATTGTGCTTCACAGTGCAATTGAGACGAATGAACAGCCAATCTTGCATTGAAAATTGTAATACGTACCCTCTCGGAGGGTAAACCAACGAAATGGAAAGCACATGATAAATTTTCACGGCCACCCCTTCCGTACAAAAATATATTCTTGGGATTCGATATGAATCCTCCTTTTGCAGATCGACTGTCAAATCTTCTGTCACACTCTGTCCTACCAATAGCAATGCCATCTTGTCTCGTATCCACAAATTCATACCTCACCACGAAATTACTGTAGCTGAAAACATCAACAACATCTAAAGTTGAAAGAAAAATGTGCTTCAGGGCAAATGTCGGTCCAGAAGACAGATAGCTTTCTTCTGGAAATTTGCATGGTCTTCCAGCGGAATATAATGGAGGAAAGTCTGCTGCATGAAGGCACATTCTTGGAATGTTGATTTCACCACAGAACTGCAAAGGAAAACTATCGAAGGTATCACTGATGTCAAGCATGGGCCATCGTTCGTGGCTATCAAACATTTCCAGTTTGCTAAATGTGCACTCATCTAAATCATCTTTGTTATTTGGTGTCCTTTGTTTTGTCCTTGAAAGATAAGACACGAAGTACAACCATATGCGATCGTAACTGGAGGCTCCTATAAACTTGTAAATACACGATGAATTTTCAGGCATAGTGTACTTTGGGCTGATGATCACACCTTGACGCCTATGCCTATTAGCGTCTATGATATAAGCACACCTACTTCTATCCTTTTGCATGAATGGTGCTGTTTCTGGTTCAAATTTGATAGAAATTTCAATCTCCAATCTTGAACTGCACAGAAAACTATATGGAGCACTGTACAATTGAACAAGCAATTCCGAGCCACTGGATATCACAGAAGGCATTGGTCCATCACCGCAGAACTTAGCGAGAAGAGACATATCTGTTGTTGCACCATCATAGACCCTGACTGCATCACTAATAACATCCGCACAGTCAGTTGACAAAGAAGAACTTCCCCTTGTATTCAATGTAGTGCTTGAGGGAGAAGATTCTCCACCTCTAGGAACGAATATCTTGTAATCGTTTGGCTGATGCAGAACAATCGAAGCAACACTACCATGTGGAATCTGCATTTGTTTGATGTGGTAATTGCAGGTGATATTTCTGGGATAAAATCCTGGGAAATTGGGACTCCTCAGTCTACAAGGTCGTAAATGGCAGTTGAGGAACATCCTGTCACAAAATGTTCCTGGTATAGCCGTTCCATACTGATAGCTCAAATGGCCAGAAATGGATGAAACCGCTTGCTTCTGATATCGAGTCAAGAATCGGTAGGTGAGAAAGAGACTAAAAGTTGTAGAGGGTATGAAAGCTCGGCTTGGAATCACAATGAAGAGAGAAACATTGTTGGATTTGGAATGAAAAGTGGCGCTCCTTTCTGTGAGTCGGCCGCAGAAGCTTCCAAAGTAAGGATATTCGACTGGATCGTCATTTGTACTTGGAAGGGGCTCATATATCCTCATGTAACCTTTCTGGCAGGCAGAAGTTGAATCTCTAGAAATAGAGAAAAAGAAAAAAAATTCTAATATTACACATTAAAATGTAATATTGTGATCAGATTTTATGTAATAAATTAAATATGTTTCAAAAATAAAATTAATTTCTCTCGGCAAGCTGGAAGCCAATTCATTTTTATCTAATATTTCATGAATATAATTTCAGGTAAAATTAGGGTGTGAAAATCTCTTTCTAGCCCTTAACTTCTACGATACTGCAATTATCGAAAAACTTTAAATAAAAATAACTTGCTAGTCATAATGAGGCGCTAATTTAACTAATGTCATTTATTTTTCTATATTAGGGAAGTTATAGCGAAATGAAAATTTCAACCCCCATTATTTCCATCCCCTTTGAGATAGATGGACATTTACGGATTCATCCGATGTTTTTACATTTCCTATGATATTTTACAAGCCGATTAAAATCTAAACAAAATTACTTTAGTTATCTTGTTTATAAGATAACACGGGCAAAGCATTATACGTAAATATAAACTTTTGAACGAAGGGTGTTTTTAAATTCCAGGGACCATGATAGATGAAGATCTGAAGAATTTTTTTTAAAGTCATGTCATGAGAACCATTGCAATAGGTAATCTTTCTATAGAAATCTACGTAAAATTCGTTTTGTTCCTATTAAATCAAAGCAGTAAAAATTTGAAATCGATGTTTTAAAAATATCTTATTATTTAAATACTCCCTTTAATGTTTTTTGCTATCTTCTACATAGATTATATTTACTGCCTTGCTGTGATAAATTTAGTTTAAATATATGGCAAATAAATACTACCATTCGATGTAAATAGCTCGTAGAATGAAATAGAATCAGATTTGCGTTTCGTTGAATGTAATTTTGTTTTGCAGTATTTTAAGACTCTTGCTGAATTATTTAAAGTACGAAAAATGTTTCTCCCTCGTTAGTTTATATTGCTATTTCAAATGTGCAAAATTGGATTAAGTAAATGATCTCATTATAAGGGATGAAACAGAAAAATATATTAGTAATAGTAGAAAATATAGTAGAAAAATATGAGTATTAAAAATGTTCGCACACATATGTTAATAATTATTAATAAAATAAATGGAGAGAAAAATATTATAGCAGCGAAAGCTCTGGGACTTAAGCATTCTGACCTTTATCCTTTATATTTAATATCTATTTCTACATAATTTTATTTTTACATTTTGCAATTGTTAAAATGAATTTAGTCTATTTTCCCTACTGTAAAGAAAAGCTTTAATTTTATATTTTAAAAAAACATTGGAATTAGTATTTTGGTTTGGTCTAATAAAAGAATTATATATATTTACAAGCACAGTATTGTCTGAAATGCTTATGAGATAAAAATATTTTCATTCGAAAGCTGTAATAAAAATTTTAAAAACATTGCAGCATAAAAGATAAAAATGTAAATTTATATGGGAAACAATAGATTGCGGTGTTTTATTCCATAAAAAAGAAATTTTTGAAATAAAAATATTCTGTACTTTTCTCAATTAGAAATCGCATTCTTTTTAAAGTTCATCTGTCAAAACTTTCAATGTGATATAATATCTAAAAACATGTGAATGGTAGGCATCATTTTTAAATCATCGAAATTTCCGCTTCTACAATATATTTTTTTATAAATAATACACACACTAGTAGCAACATATATCCAAATATGTAATGACTATTTGCGAGTTCGGGAAACGCTATTTTCAAATCTACAAAAACATGTTTCTTTACGATATATAATCACATCTTCTATTCAAACGTGAAATCAGATTTCCCATGAATGTTGGATTCCTAAACTAAAAGCATCTAAGAAAACGCATACACTCGCGCGATGTTTTAGAGAAATTCAATAGCTGCAAGAAATACTATTTCAAATTTTATCTAGGCGACTGATATTTCGAGCTTCAAAAGAATATGCCAGAGAAACCTTTTAGTAGAACACAAACGATGCCATCAGTTGAAGGTTAAGATTTATAATCGGAATGATGTTTCGTAACATCATTCGTGGTCTTTGATGAAATATATCATTAAAAGGTTTGTGACTAGATGAATTTTTTTTGAAAAAATGCCTGAAAATAGTTATATTTTTGAATTATTGCATTAAAATGATTGTATAAACATCTACGAAAATAAAATATACCAATTAAGTTGTAATTTTTAATTGGAAAAAAACTGCCATTTTTTGATAAAAAGAGATGTAAAAATCTTTTAGTTCAGAGGTATATCAAATAATTTTCTCAAAATTTTGCAAATAGCTTAAGAAATATGTTATCTAGTTCTTAAGCCTTGAACTAAAAAATAAACTGTGTTTTTATCCATTTTTTAAATATTGGGTTCGACTGATAAATAATCCGAAATTTCCATTTTTTTTACAATTGTGAAGCACTAAAACTATTATAAAATATTTCGAAATGAATATATTACTTATTGTCTTGTTCAGAAACTGTAGGACATATTGAGAAATTATTATAATATATTTGATCAAAAAATATGCATTAGATTTTAATTTATGAGAGTATTTTTGTAAGAAAATTCTGTCAAGGATTAGAATTTAAGAAAATAGCATTTAAATAAGTGAAATAGCATCAAAACATATATCGCTGCAAATACAAAAATATGTATAACTTCCCAAAGTATGGATTTGAAACAAAATTCTAATTATTTTATAAGGAAACTTGTTCAAATATTAAGAATATTAACTAAAAAAAATCATAGTTCCGCAAAAAATCGACTTATTAAAGTAATAACCTCATTTTATTAAAAAAAAATGCATCTCTACAAATAATAAAAATAAAAGTATGTATTTAGGTTTTCTATAGGTTTTACTGTTAGAAATGGAGCAGCCAAACTTTTAACAAATATACTAGAAAAGATGATTTGCACCTTGAACATAGTTTTGGAAATTTTGATTAAAATTTTAATTATTTAAAAAAAACGAAATATTGGTGTTTTCCCACAATAATTTCCGCGAGAAAAAGGAATTTTTCTAAATTTGAAAAGTTCTTTAATACCATATTAATTATCGCGTAATTCCCAGGAAAAAATTAATAATTCAGAACCATTTATCTAATGATCACAATAGATAACATTGTTGCGTTGAAATTCAAACAATTTTGTTTAATCCAGTACTTAATCACCTGATTTTCTACCATTGCTGAAAGCGGAAGAAAAAAAAATCTAATTGCTGCGTAATTTACAGAACAGATAAAAAGTGAAATTACAATATCACGAAATGTATATGAACTGGATATTTACTTTTTTAATAGTGATATAATGTTATGGGCCTGTCTCCATTTCAAAGATTTATGTAGACAATAACTAAACTCGGAACAATAAGAACAATTAAAATGACATGGGTTTAATGCCAATCAGTTTGATGTGTCTGCGTATGAGGTTAGCCAGGTCCTGGCGTCTCATTAATGGACTTTATGGACGTTTTACTTTGATAACATTTTACTGTTAAATAGTGATAAGTGTACCTTCAAATCTACGCGGATGATTTAGCTTTGATTGTCAATGCTGATTCTTAATTGAAACTTGAGATTTAAGTTAATGCAGCTTTGAATGATGAAGTAAAAGAATTAGGCTGATTATTTCATCAGAACGATAATAATAGATAAAAAAAAAAGACTTCCTTCTTTCAATTCTCGCCAATATTCAAACAAGATAATTAAACTATTAAAAGAGTTGATTCTTTCAAGTACCTAGGAATGATTATAGATAATACACTTTGTGGACTCCACATATTCCTAATTTACATGAAATGTCTATGTACTGATTAATAATTTTAATGACATAACTGGCACAAATGGGGTACAGATATTAACTTATTCAATGAATGGTACTATACTGTGATAGAAAAGGCAATCTTTTATCAATACTGTATACTCCTATACTGCTGTAAGGGAAAGATACTTAACTACGAAACAAATTTCTAATAACTGTTAAAGAACAGCGTAAATAATAAGTGTTTTCTTGGGAATACCTCCTCTCCATATCGTTGTGAAAAGTCTAAGTTCCAAATTTGGCATCAAAGGTCTCTGAATATTTATTTTAGATGTCGATAGATTAGATAAGAACGTCAAAATTAATGATATTTCTGTAGAACGTATAGAAAACTATCGAATTTCCAACTTGTATCGAAGATCTAGAATTTGAGTTATACACCGATGACTTAGGGATTGACAGCAATATTGGTAAGGCAGTGTGCATTTTTAAAAATAATAAACTAATTAGTTTCAAACTAGTTCCCGATAATTTTGTTTTCCAGGCGCAGCTGGCGGTAATTAACTTTTAAGTGGCTGGTCATAGGGAAACTGTGTTATAATTAGCATTTTTAGAAATTGTATTTCACGAGTTGAACTTTTAAAGACAAATAAGTGTAACTCGAAATTCATTCCAATTTTTTTAATCTGCAGCAATCAAGAGAAAACTTGAATTGCTTCCAGTCCCTTATTCTTACTTAAAAATGCAATTGCAGAAAGAGTTTGTTTTCGATAAATGGCAGCTAACTGGAATGTCTCAGACAAAGGCGTACGAGTTAGAGGGTATGATCCTAGAGTTGATTTTGATATATTAATATATAACAAACACATATTATATATTTTATCTGAGCATGACCTGGGAGACGCCGACGACTTCGTCTTCGAATGTATGCTTACCAATTCTTATCTCATCCGACCCTCCAATAAATCCAAATGTATCTTGGCGTAGCATAGCCAAATTTGGCTTTTGCGCCATAAAAATCCATAATTCAATTCAATCCAATTCAATGAATCCAAATCTCACTAGTTCTGTAATATACTTAAGAATGATGTTTTTTTGAGGACGACGGGGAAGATATGTGAAATCTCGAGATATATTTGTAGTGAAATTAAGAAAGTGAAGTGATGGTCTATGCTCTGGTTGCTTGTGGACTTGTTTCATATGATGATTTATTTATTTTGGAAGATTTTCTTTTATGCGCGGATGCACTGTTTATTTTATGCACTATTGAAAATTTTTGTGCACTTCTGCACATGCTTTTAATTTAGCTTATAATGTTTTTTTTTTCTTGCTATCTTTGACATATTGGAATCAATTGCTCAGTTTTTTCTGTCAACTCTGTATTTTTATCTTGTGTTTTTTGCCAATTTTTCGTATTTTAACTATTAGCACTACTATGGCTGCTCGCACAGCATGTGCGTGACAGCTGGAACAATTGCTAATGCCAGTTCACACAGCATGTGCGTGACAGCTGAAACAATTGCTAATGCCAACTCACACAGCATGTGCGTGACAGCTAGAACAATTGCTATTGCCAGCTCACACAGCATGTGCGTGACAGCTGGAACAATTGCTAATGCCAGCTCACACAGCATGTGCGTGACAGCTGAAACAATTGCTAATGTTAGCTCACACAATATGTGTTAATGCTACCGATGCGTTATTAATAAATATATATTCGCATATATTGAATAATTTCATGAATTGACATTAAGTTTTTTTATTTCTCCAAATTTCCTATTAAATTTTAATAAGTTGTTGTCTGACATTGCTGTACAATAAACTATATATTCTGGTTTTGGGGAGCTGTGATTATGCCTTTTTATTATTTTTTATGTAAATTTCAATTTCAATCCCTTGACTCCAGAATTTGCTTGCTTATTATTTATATATTTTATTTTAATCAAACAAAATATATGCCCTTAATTAAATGTATGCCCTTAATCTCTGCCTGTATTCTGATGAGGGCTGTAAGTTTTTTAGCAAATAATGATTCTCTCGCCAGTGGCCTTCTAGGTCTGGAGGAGCCTTTCCGGATAGACAGGTTGTCGGGGGGTAAAACGTGAAAAATATTTAAAGCTATTAACCATGTTTCAACTGTTGAAATATTCCACGAAATCAGATTAAGTCATATCACAAATGGTATATAATTTTGCCAAAAGTTTAACATATATAAGTGAATATTTTCTCTTTTTATATTTCTGCTCCAATAAAAGCTCATTTTCCTCTTTTACCAAATAATGCAAATGGATAAAAAGCAGAGTCTCTTTTAAAATCTCATTAAAATTTCCTTTCGCCATTCTGAATGAGTTGCTTTAAGTATCAAAAACATCTCCCACCTCATTACTTTCTTCGCTTTAAAAATGTGCTGAAAGGGCACTTTAAGATCCCCATTAACAAGACGACGTGTTCCATTATCGATGTATAACAAATAATTACTTTTCCTTTTTAAAAGTTTTCAAATTTTTCACGTTAAATTGTCAAATTAAAGCATATATCGAAATGCTCAACTGTAACTTAATATGAGTTTTCTGTAAAAATAAAGAATTTTCTATAAAGCTGATCGATTTCGAGAGCTAGATCGTTTTATTAAAAAATCTGAATGTGGACTATAAAAGTTATTCTTTTCACATTTTTATAAAGAATAATTAAATTTTTGTCACTTCAATCTTTTAATTGATGGAAAATTATAATATTAAACAGAATTTTGGAATAGTAATAGTATAAATAAGTCATGGTTTGTATTTTTCATCACTCTTTTCTTACATCAGTCAAGTGGGTGTATGATAGATAAAGTTCAACAATTTTGGTAACGTATAGCGATTCTTTATTTCTCGAAGCTGAAAAAGCAGAAGTAGCCAAAATATAGTTGTGAGATACACAAGTACAAAATTTGTAGACACTATTAAAACAAGCATACAGAATGTAATTATTGCGCTGTAAATGCAGCTAGAGATCTCGCTTCGCGATCAACACTCAAAAGAGAGAATTCGCACTCCTCTTACTAACTCTTACTCTTATATAGTTTCCTTATCAGATATAGAGTTTTCTACAAGTATCTGCGAAACTTTGCTCCTAAATGAGATACCACCATCATTCTTACATTGACAGAATTTTCCTTTTATCGCCGCAGTAGTATTCGTCATAAATTAATGGCCATGCCGGGACCATCGACTTGGCAATCATTATAAATATGTTTTCAACGATGTTACTATCATAGTAGAAATCAATATTATAGATTTGTAAAAATTTGAAATTATGCATAAGCGAATTAATTGAAGTCAAATATATCCAATATTCTAGACGAATCAGCTGGTCACAAACTACAACTAATCTATACTTATAATAAAGCTCAATGTGTGTGTGTGTTGGCGCTCTACAGGCCAGACCATTCAACCTACAGCTACCAAATTTGGCACGTGTATACCTTGAAGGCCGGGAATGTGCACCTGGGGGTTATTTTTTCGAATTTTTAACTAGAATTTTATTTATTTGAAAATTAAGGGAAATTTCGACGTGTTTCTGCTATAACTTCCGAAAATATTACCGCACAAAAGAGATTTTTACATGAAGTTAAAGATGCCAATGTTTTAACCTTAAAATTAAATTTATGTTTTTAATGAATTTTTAAATAAATATTTTAACTATATTTTTCGACAATTTTTTTCGTACAAAATAAAAATAAAATTTAAGCTGCACGAGCACATGGGAAAAATTAGCTTTTTTCAAAGCGTTGCCATCACATTGATTAAAGCCCCAACTAAAAATAAATTAAATCTTTTTGGAAATGAAATCTGCAAAAATATAATTTTCGGCACGTGTCTGTAGGAAATGAAGCAAATATGAAATATTATTTTTTCTAAAAAATAAATTCAAGAAAAATTATTTTATGATCTTTTACACTCTCTATACAGGGTGTTTATTCAGTCCCGGATCCATTTTGATATTTAATGACTCATAAAATAATGAAGATGTAAACAAACTTATGGCATTTATTGATGAAATAACTCATATATTTTCCTTTTCAGGTTTGAATATTTTTACTTTTGTAAATATTGTCTGCGCGTGTTTTTAATTTCAGATAATTTCATTTTCCAGTCTAAATATCTGTACTTTTCTAAATATCGTCTGCTTATTAATTGCATTTTTCTCTCTTTTGTTTTTGGCAACTATTGAAATGTTATGTTTACTTTTGATGTGTTTGCTCTATGTAGTACTTTTGTATGAGATGTTTTATTCGAGAGGATATTAAGGAGAAATGCATACACCACAAGAGAAAGCACAGATTTTATGGTGGTCATAGAATTAATTTCCAATCAACTAAATCACTGACTTTTAAGAGTTAATTTCTAATCACTTAAACTGACTGATTTATGAAGATTTGAATATCACTATTCAATAAAAAAAAGGATAATTTTAGATTTTCCATCTATCGCTTCAAAGAAAATATGCCAATCAGCGCGAAGGTTTCTCAAGATTAATTGGCCTAAGATTATGAAAATGGTGAGTTTTTCTAAATTTTTAATATTCAAAACTTCATAAATACGTCTTAGTTGATCGTGGAAAATAGAAACATTCATTCATTTATTTAAAATCTGGTGTGTCCAGAATATTTCTCAGAATATGATACCTTACTGCATTAAATTTAGACTTCATAATTTTTGAAATATATTTATAAGCAGGAACAAAATATTATTATTGATTTCATTTCAATCCTTTTGAAAGCAAAACTAAAAACTGAATTTTATACTGAATCTCAGAAATTTTTGTTGAATTATTGTTTGAGATATTACATTAACTATGTAAAATATTTTGTAGTTAACATAAGACTTAAATACCGGGCGATTATGTTTGCAATACTCATATTCAATAATAATAATAATAATTAATAAATAACAATAAAGATGATAAATAAAATAAAGCGCTTGGTTTTATTAAAAAATATCAATATTAATTGCAATTTCGTCCTTTACATTTTAAATTAAAGTTGAAGTTTTACCGGAAATGACAACAAATTAGCAAAATATATATAGTAAATTGAAAGAAACGATCGAAACAGTATAAGTTTGGTATGACTATCAAAATTTGAATATTAAAAATGTTTTGTTTGAGAATCCTTTAAGAGACCAGTTACTTAAAATATTTAATTGAAAATTGTAGCGAGCGGTAATACTGGCGAACCGGCTGGTCGCAAAAGGCGGCTAGTTTAAAATAAAGATGCATTTTAAGTGGATCATAATTGGTTGGTTGTTTTGTATTTTTTTGGCACAAGAGCCATCATTGGCCAAACTGCGCCATCCATGTGGTAAAGAAGAGGTTAAATATTATTTTAAAAATTTAAATAAAGAAAAAAAGTTTTAAAAAAATGGATGATAAAGTAAAAATTTTCTTCTGTATGTTTCACTTATCCTAACAGACTGCCCTGTGTATTAGAATCGTCCAATGTAAAATGAAAGCAGATATCTAAATATTTTTGCTTGGTAAATAACATTATAGAGCTTTTTTACGTTTGATAAAGTTAACTAAAAATGTATTTTTGATAATTTTAAGATGACAATATTTTTATTTATTAATTTATTAAAAAATGCTAGCTATTTATAGTGTTTAAGCAGATCTAAATACATGAATATTAACTACCACAATAAAAGTATCTAAAGTCATGTTCATCGTGCGAAATAAATCTCTCATTTTATTATCAGTACATTTTAGACATTCGGTAAAATCAAATAATAATAATAGTGATACATTTTTCGTCTTCAACAATTGATCCAATTTCAGCATTTTTTTTCATGTGATAGCTTATGACTCCTGAATATATCATAACATTATCGTAAGTTCTCCATTCCCATTTTCAAGAGAAATCTAAAAGTGCTATTTTTAATATTTTTATAAGGAAGAAGCCATGACATTCCCTTAGCTCCGTTCATAGAATCGATTTCCCCAGTTTTTATTCTATTTAAACACCTACATCATTTATACATGCCATCAATGGCCACTGCTTTCCTCTACCCTTCATTTTCTAAAGATATAATAAAACAAGATTGATGCAGAACCCCCGCATCAATAACTGGGTCGATTTTCCCAAGTAATTTCGCCACTTTGTATGCTTAGCAAACCGATCAGAACTTTTTATATACAAGTATAATTTAAAATTGAAATTTCATTTATTTTGACAAAATGTATTGGTTGGTATTACTAATTTAATGCGATTAATACCATGGGAAAAAGCTGATCGACGAAGGCGACTAATATAATTTTAACTTCAGCCACATTTAATTGATTAAAAGCAACATAACCTTCATAAAAAAATTATTTGTCGTGAGCTATTTTTATCATAAAACAAAAGGAAGTTAAAGGAAAATACGTTAGAAAAAAATTAATTCAAACTTTATGAAAAAATTGCTAAATACTAAAAAAAAACTATTTTAATTCTTTATTTTTAGCCTGTAAATTATGTTAGTAACGTCTAATGAAAATTAAATGTATTGTGTTAATGTATTGCACATGTATTAATGGACTTTTATTAGGTTTTGTTTGTTTGTTCTTAGCGATTAAAAGAATTTTTCTCATTTTTTGTCCATGATTTTATCCCTATAATAACTACTTTTAAGAAAACTAATAAACTGTATCGTTATATACCAGCTATGAAGAATTTTCCTGAATAGTTAAGATTTTGAGTCTGATAAAAAATATTTAATTATTAATGCAATGTATGGAATTAAATTTAACTTTCAAATTCGCAAACACCTATCTTATTAAAATCTGAATCTTTAAAACTAATTATGTAAGAAAATACATATGTAAATATCCAACCAAATATTTATATTTTCCGTCTACATAGAAATTATTTAAGGAACAATGACATTTCTGGAATCGAATTTGTTTCAACCATAGTAAATATTTACTATCTTATTAAAATCTAAGCACTTTAAATAAGTAACAAAAATAACGTTTTGTGATTTATAAATTTTTGCTAGCAAGTTACTGAAATATGCAAATAAAGATATTAGAACATAATGTTTAAATATTTATGCTCAAGAACAGGAAACAAATTTGA
This sequence comes from Argiope aurantia, assembly GCA_026543865.1. NCBI lineage: Eukaryota > Metazoa > Arthropoda > Arachnida > Araneae > Araneidae > Argiope > Argiope aurantia. The sequence goes on along the minus strand of JAPMOR010055826.1, from coordinate 987,240 downwards.
GGAATTTATTTAAATCTTGAACATTTACTGAAAAGTTCAAATGAATGAATACATATTTCAAACTTTTAAACTCAACATTTTAACTAATGCGGAAGAAAAAGAGTAAAATTTCAGACATTAATTTGACAACAAACTATTAAAACTTGCAAATGGAAATATTGCAGATAGAAATTTTTTCAAATGTATCTTTCAATGCATCTTCAGAACACAACGTAGAAAAATGAGATATTTCATCACAACCCCGGGTGAGCAGTAAATAATTCTAAAAAGTTGAGATGTTTCCAACCTGCTGCCAACGAAATTCTTAAGTAAGCATTGAATAAATCAAGAGAATAAAAATCAATTTCCAGCTGCTTCGACTGAGTAATACTTCTCAAGTATATTTTCGAAGTTTTAAATTTACTCCGCTTGTTTATGATTATACTTTTCATAATTTTCCGAACTTTAGCAAAAGAACAAGATTAATGTGAAGCAATTTAGTTGAAGAAGTAGTTTTCTGAAGAAAATGAATGATTAGGAACGAAAAGTTCAGGCTATGAAATAATTTAAGGGGGAGTTGCTCAAAATGAAAAGTTCTTGATTTATTATTAAATTCCTGATGGGGCCTTTTCTTTAATGGGGCGTTCAAAATCTTTTACTTACGATAATGAGAATCATTAGTCGATGCGTTGCCTATTATAATGATTTTCTGAAGGAGGTAATAGGGGGTTTTATTAGAAGAAAATCAGAAAAATTGGTTCTCAGTAAGGCAAATTTTAAGGATCATTTATTTTTAATTCGTTTCCGACGTTTTATAAAAAAAAGGAAATTCTTCAGCTTTCACCTTATTAATTTTCTCAGAAAGCTCAGCCTTTTTTTTTTACTGCATAGTGAATTTTTTATAAATGCCTTATAACCCATATCTATGACTTTACATATATCAGTTGCGGTATTTTTATATTTAATCACATTACTAATTGTATGTAAGTACAATATTTGATGCAATTTCTTTTCACAGTAGGAATTTTTTTTATATTACCAACGGATTCTAAAACCCTCCGCGCTTTTACGCATGCGTTGGGATGAGTTTAATTCGTCAAAATAGGGGTGAGAGGAAAGAAGAAAGGAGAAGATGTTTACATTTAACAATAAAGTAAATCCGGACAACTCACAGACTAAATTAAACTAAAATAATAAGATCAGAAACAACAAGATATTCACACACACATGTGAAAAAAATGAATGAAAAAGTATCAACTAAGGCGGAAATCAAGGTCAAAGAATGAATAAGAATACCGGAAATGCGCTCATCTTTCCGCGTCTCATTCCTAAGTGAAATAGAATCGTCGAGAAGTGGTCGTCTCAGGATATTGAATTGAACAGAATTTTAATCTATTTGTGTTTAAAGTTGCTCATAAAATAAACAATCGTTTCAGGTGATAAAGGTTATTACTTTTCTTTTTCAAATATAAGTTATTATAATGTATTATAATTAGACATGAAATATTCTTTTTGAGCAGATTCAATATGAAACTTATTTCATCCCACATCATAACCATTTTAATTAAAATATAGTTTGTAGTTTTACATCGAACAGATATGCAAAATAAATGCTTGAAATAATGCAAGTAAAAGGATCAGTGCTATAAAAAATGCCATTTAATTGAGAAAAAAAAGTAGCAAATGATTGATAGTCATTAAGTTTTTTTGTGAAAAATCATGATTCGAAATACTCAGTGCATTTTAACTAAGCTAAAATATAATCTGAATGTCATCTCAGATTAAGGTTTCGTTAGACGTACGTATTGAAAACTAAGAAACGTTCGTTACGTTTTTATGCATTATTAATACTTCACTGCAACATCACTTTTTAAGCTGAATATTAGCTTTTTTTAGACAGAAGAAGTTATTTTTATAAATAATATTTTTATCTCAATCATAGAATTGTGCTGATATTAAAATATAATTAAAAATTTTTTTTAATATTTGCTCTCCACCATTTCTATTTTAAAATAACTGACCAATTCCGTGGCATCAATATTATCACACTTAAAGGTGATTCTTATAACATTGTAAATAACTTTACCTATGATTATTATAAATATTTTTAATGACTGCAGGTCCATTCTTAGCAATTCTTTTATTTAATCTGTTTTGATGTCCTTTATGGTATCATAATAGTGTTTCAATTGTAGGATTACAACTAATTTTTGCTGAATAAAATCTTTAATTGTAAAAATTGAGCATATACGAGAATCATAGCAAATTGTTTGACTCGGAAACTCTTAAGATGTTATAAAGAACACATAAATGCACTTTTTTATTTTAATGAATTTATATTTGAAACAAACTTTTGTATTTTAATTAACTGATTAAAATTCATTAATCATTGTAGTTTAAATTTGCAAGTATTTACAAATTGACAATGCTAGCAAGGCTATTCTCTTTCAAAAGTTTAAAAATATCAAATCCAAGACTTTTGTAGATCAATTGCACATGCTCTATCAATTCTAATGGCAATAACCATTTCTTTAGCTGAAATAATATTGCTAGCAATTTTCCATTTGCCCTCCATGTTTCTCTAATAAAAGACATTAATTATTTTCAGAAAATCATGTGTCATCACTTTGAATAAAATGTGACTGTTTTTCTGCATCTCCTCTATTCTATGTAAATTTGTTGTATCCTTCGTAATTGTTGTTAAGCATTTTTCTTTTAGAAATTGATTGATGGGACTCAGTTTTCCAACAACTGCATTTTATCTATTTAGATCCTACATTTTCACCTACAAATTTTTTTTATTGATTGTCTGTAATTTCCTCTAAATTTATGAGTTATTTCTGATTTTTCTCCGTCTATATTGATATATATTCACATGATAACATTCTCACTTTTTTACCTCCTTTACTTTGCATAGCTAGATGCTATCTCTATTTTGTTTTAAAGAAACCGAATATTGCTATTCAGTATCGTTACCACAAAATCATTTCGTCAAAATCTTCTCTCATATCCTGTGATTTTTCGCTCAAAAGTTATTATTGCACGTGATTGGCCTCTAAATTTGTTATTGAGACTTTTCTCTCAAATTGATTAATATATCCTCGGTTCACATTCTTTTCCCTCCTACATTTAATACATCTACACAAATGCAAGTTTGAGTTTTTCCAGAGATTAATGTTGAGAGAAAAATTATCTTTTTCAATTGATGGAGAAAGTTTCTCGAAACTAGTTTGTCTCTGAGGCTGTATTTCTTTTCAATTTTACCAATTTCAGTTCTCCAGACATAACAAAGTGAACAGTTGGAGTTATAATAATAAAAAAAATAATTTTAACAGATGTAAGCTGGATCTACATTTAGCAAAATTTAGTTTTATGAACCGAATAGAAAATATATAGCGGTTATATTGCAATAGCGATTTATTATTATGCGATGCCACTTTATTCAAAAGAAATTATATAATGTAAAAAAAGGAAATTAAGGATTTCGTTTATATTTTTTACGTTTATTTTAATTATAAAAATATTTTTAAAATAGTTAAATAGTTAATGGTTGTAATAGTTAAATAATTAAAGTTGACGTTTATGTTTCTGATTATACTGGCTAATTAAGCCAAACAATGCACAAAAACGCATTAAGAAAGTAATTACGTAGAAATAACTACATCTGGAATTTACTACATCAAGACAATTTCTCATTTTTTATTTGGGGAAAGTTTTCTGAATTTTTAGCTCAAATTTATTTTTTATTTACTTTGGAAAATTTGAATATTTTTAATGTTTATATTTTCTTAACTTTAAGCAAAATATTTTTTTAGACAAGAGGCCTCGAGAATCTAGAAATTCAAATATTATTCAAGAAAGGAATATTAAAATTTCTAAGAATTTTTTAAAAATAGGAATCAAACATTGATAATTAAGATTAACACATATTTCTCGTATTATCAAAAAAAAACCTACAAAACAATAGAAATAATTTAAATTATGGAGTTTAAGAATTTCTAGTTAGACTTAATCTCCTAATTTAACAAATGTCAAGAGAATAAAAACATCTTGGTAAGTGACAAAATCAAGAAAAGTAATTTAAACGTTAAGGCAACACTTGTTCTCTTCCGCTGATACTTCTCTATAACAAAAAAGATATTTAAATTAAATTTCTTAATGTCACCTTGGAATTTATTATTCAGAAATCGTAATTGCTAGAAAGCATAATTCCTTTCTTTCTTAATATGTTTACTTGCAATTATCTTTAAATGTTATTATTCTTAATAAATAAATGCATTTCGACAATAATTAGTGCCTATTATAATTTATAATATTTATCGATTTTTCTCAAGCAAATTATTATTTAATAAAGCATTTACGACAAAAAATCTGAGCCGTTGGATTTAAAAGGGATTACTAGATTAAAGCTGCTTATACAATAATTTTTGTAGTATTAATAGACAAATAATAAGAAAATATTAAAATATAATTTAAACGACACATATTAAATTAAAAAAACATCCTGCAATTCTTAAAATTTAATTTCAAAAATTAATGAAAGCTTTTATCCCGTACTGCTTCAGTAGTGTTGTAAAGAAATCTCACTTTTGAAATTTATCGAACATAAAATTAATTACTGTTTAATCCTCTACAATCTCTGTAGCCTTACGGCTGAAACATTCTTGAAAACCGTATAACTATGGGTTCTAGAAACTCGATTTCTATGTCAATTTGTATTGCATATGGAACTAGAACAATATCTCTTCGTGATTAACCGTTTAACTGTTTTGACCGACTGCCATACGTGCATCGATTTATCAAATTTATATAGTTGGAAGCAAAAAATAAACCATTCATGGCATTTATATCAATATTAAAATTACTTCGTATACATAGATAAGTTTTTTTCAATGGATTTCCATTTGAATCAAAATAAGAAAATATTCCCAAAATGGAAAGTGTCATCTTATTAGATACAAAAGAAAATAAAACAGTTAAGCTGTTAAAGACATTAGAATGGCTTTGTGGTAGTCGCAGTTTTGAGAAAGGACGACAAAGTGTTTAAGATCCAATTTCGTCTAAGATCTCTCTTGTCCAATTCCACTCTTTAATTTGATTTTTGGGTCGAATGTCATCGTGCTAATGTAATGTGGAATGTTTTGAAATGAATTGGTTGGTTGTATTACTTCTTAGTTGTCTGCCATCGACGCTAAACTGTAACGACCGATTTCTTGATTCCATTTCAAAGGGTTGTATTCGATATTCAATCCATCCCGATTATTATTATTATTATTATTTTGCATGATTAAATACCATGGTGTCAAAGAAGCTTTGTAATAGACACAGTTTTGAAATAGGATAACCAGGTCCGATTCCGATTGTTCGGCATCGATGTGAAATTATAACGACCCTCATACCGATTTCATTACGAATGTTTTGTAAAAACAATTTTTCCAGTGAAATCGGCAGGATGGTCCTGTATGGGATCCAATCTCTTTGTATGATTAAATATCACGCCATTAGAATATTTTTGTAGTTGTCACATTTTTAAGAAAGGACAACCAATTATTCACGATTCAATCCTATCTATTTAATCTTATTTTAACATCTATCTGACCCATTTTGACTATTTAATCTCAATTTTGGTTGAATGTAATCTTGTTGGGTTAATGAAAGGTTAAAATGGATTGTTCTCTTTGTCTGGCATAGAGATGAGATAACAATTTTTGATTGCCTCATTGATATTTTGTATATGAGGATTCATATAGCCTAATCGCTTTATCTGATCAAATATCATAGTTTTCGAGTAGCTTGGTGGTAGTCATATTCTTGATATAAGGCAACCAAATGCAAGAGATTTTATTCCACCTAAAACTTGTATTCAGTCATATTAAATCTTATTTATGGTCGAATTGTATTGCTTTAGTGCAATGTGAATGGTTTAAGAATGAAGTGATAAATTCGACTTTGTATGAAATAGTTGCAAAAATATGATGACCATTTTCAAACACTTCATACAACCTCAGAATGGAGCATTGATCTGACAAATATATTTTTTTCTCTTGCATTTAAAATACTTCAAATTTAATTGTAGTTTTCAGTTGATGGCATGTACTAATTCAATTATTCTGGGTGGTAAATCTGGTATTACTTATCAATATGAGATTCTTGAAGTTGCCAATAAATTTTAATTTTAAATCTTACATCTATGCATTATTTCAGAGATATCTTCAAGTGTTGCAACATAACAGAAATAATGATGGACTGCGTTGTTCAACTCACTTTAAGGCAAAAAGAACCCTTTAACTCTATGTAATATTCAGATTTCTTTGTTCATCTTGCTTAATATTTTAATTTGTCAGAATCCTTTTAATTTGCCATGAAGATGACTTCTAAAACACAAATATAGATGAAACGGTAGGAAGTGTAGGAAATGCACTAAAAAGAAAATCTTTTCTCATGTGAGGATCTGCGATTCGAACCTCGAATTCTAATTTGTGATTATCCACCAACAATACAATTAACTTATATATTGGCTTTAATATATTGGCTGTGACTGTAATGTGTACTTAAGCATAAAAAAAGATAATATTGGCAATAATTTTCAGTTTCAACTTCCTCGTGTTGATATGAAATAAAAGCGTTTGCTTTGTTTCCAAAGGAGTACGTCTTATCCATAATCACATCCTCCACACCCATATATTTGAATATTGACTTCTGATCTAAGTAACTGTATCAAAATGAGGAATATAATTCCATAGTAAGACATTTTGGATCAAACTGCAATTCCAATTGGATTCATTTGGAGTATAATTTCATTATTAAAATTCGATATATCAAAAAAATCAACTGCATAATATTCAAGTTTGAATTAATGTTAACAACAGGAGTTCAATTTTTTAAAATGAAATTAATCACCTTCTAATATGTCTTTTTGACAAAGATTGAATGATCAACATGTTTTTTTTTCTTGCATTTTGCATGATTAATATTAAGTTACACAAGTTTTAAACAATTCCTCATGATGGTATTTACTTTTTAGTTTCTATTAGAAACATTCTTTTATATGAAAATCGATATTTTTTCACATACTTCATAAATTCACTATTTCTACAATACTCGAATACATTTTTTCCTTTTGCAGATAATAATTAATGATTCTAGACATTGACAAATGTGGCGATAAGGCAACGCATCGATTTTTACTCAAAATCGAAAACTTTTGGAATACCATAAGAAAAAAAATCTCCCGTAATGTATTATGAATAAATACATAAAGATTTTTTCCCTTTTTCATGTAGCTTCAAGTTCATAATTTTTTATAGCACTTATTAAGCGGCGATTTTTAAATTTCTATTATGGGTAATTGCGTTTTATATTAGTCGCTGAAAATCATAAACAAAAACTAGTTTATAAGAGGAAATTTGGAAAATCAGTTTAAAAAAATCTGCTTGTTTATAGAAATTTTTTTTTCCATGAACACGAGTCCAATACAATATACTTATAAGTTTTTCTTATATTTATTTACTTTGTTTTTCCAATTTTCTTCGCTACATGTGAAGAATATGACGAACAGGGCTTCTCGGGTCATCTTTTCTTATGTTTGAATCTAAATCATTGTCTTGTATTTAGATTCTAGCATTTTGATTATCTAGAGTTTAGAATAAAAATAACTATACAAAGGATTTTTAAACTAAGTCAATTTTAAGCATTTTAGTTTTTTTTTAATTTTCAATTTAGAATTAATCGTGAAATTTTGGAATGTTAGTATATTTATGGAGTATTAAAATCAATATTCAAAAAACAAACTGCCTGGGAATAAGTTATTGTGAAATTAATGATAATTAGATAATTTAAAACGAACCAGATAACTGCTGTAGTTATTATTTTATTATCAATTCGCTGAGTTTTCTGAAATTCTCTGAAATAGAAGGCGAAGACAACTTTGCTTTCTGGACATCTATTTCTTAACCTTAATGTAATTTTTTGTATAAAAGAAAAAAATGCTATCTTTTTGTATCATTTTTAAAATAGGAATGCAAATTCCGAAATTCGCATATATGTGGCTCTGTTAATGGGCGCATCCTGCAGCAACTTTATTATATAACTAGACACCATTTTCAGGACGAGCATTCTTCGTTCTGTAATTAAAGGAAAGGGGTCGTGGTGGGAGGTAATATATATTTAAAAATAATGCAACCATTCCCACATTTTATTGAATTTTTGATACATTCTTGCTTAATTTACAAGTCATCACTTTTAAAAACCACTTTTATTGTTTATTTGCACTTTTATTGTGGAATATTAAGGAAATGACGAATTTTCTTAAGTTTTCATATGAAATATCGTAAGGAATTTTATATCTATATATTTTCCCTTCAGTTATTTTATGGACTGCATAAACAATTCAATTTCTTTATAAGTAATTTAAAATTTCTTTTTAATATCTACTTCACATTACAATAATTTATATGTTAAATATACATTTAAATAAGTTTTTTTTACAAATTTGATAACTAAAGAGCATCTAAATCATACTATGCCTCTTATTTCAAAAGGTCACTGTATATTCTATCCAAATTCAATCATACATCAGAATTTTTTTAACATTCTTAGGTAGTGCTATTTACGTTTTAGATATTATTTTTCTTGAAATGTATATTCAAAAGACCTAAATTTATTCAATTTGGGTAGCATAATTTCCCGTTTCTTTTCAGAAACTATAGAGTATTTGAAGATAAATTTCAGAATGTTTTATTTTTGAATACAATGAAAGTTTCAAAAACCAGAATTTTAGTTATGCTTCTGTTCGTTACTTAATTTAGATTCTTATGACAGCCTCTTTTACTTAATAAATTCAAATATTTATCATCACGTTGATAACAAAAAAAAAATCCGACTCGAAAAACTCTGTTTAATATTTTTTCACAATTAGTATTTATTAGAAATCGTCCTTATTAGTGATAAAATGGGGAAAATAAGCAAAGAATATTTAATTTAAAATATAATAGAAAGATTACTTTTAATAACGCATGAAGAAGAAAAAAACCCAGATTTGATATCAGAATGAAACTAGGATTAAGTACCTGTTGAAACAGATTTTGTGCTTCTATTGTAGGAAATGATTAAAACGTTCATTTAGGAGATTATTATTAGAAACTCATATTTAGTAAATTATTTGAATGTAAGAAAAAAAAGATAGAATTCATTAGCAGAAGTTAATTAGATGCTTTTTCGTGACTTGCCTTTTTGCAGAGCTATCTATAATACAATCGAACAAAAGGGGAAAAATCTTACTTAAATATATTTTCGTTTTTTTGTATAAAAATGTTTTATATATATATATATATATAATATAAATTGAATTAATCTTTGAAAATGGGCTTTTACAGCAGTAAAGTATTTTATAAACTTCATTAAAGACTATAAAAGACACGTTATAAGCTTTATCTGAGAATCAAACTTTGTGATAAACATAAGCATTTTTTAAATTCAGTATAAATAATAATATTAACTATTTTTTACAAACAAATTTTGAAAAAAACAAAGTATGAATATTTTTAACGATAATAATAACGAGTTCGAAACGATTTAATTTCGATATGCTTGTGAACAGAATCGGAAAATGAAATGTTGCCAGCCAAGATTAGGAAATCCTTTTCTGATTGTAAATAGGAAAAGAAGTTAAAGCGTGACAGTAAATAAATGATGCAGTTTCTTTGACCCAAACCCAAGAAACATTTAATCATTATATTTGAAATATCATAAACACGTTTTGTTTCAATGGAAGGGTTAATGATAAAAATTCTTAGAAGATTTTTTTAGAAAACAATTCTAGTTTATATTTCTTAAAACTAAGTTAAACTTATAAGTTTAAAGTAATTCATATAAAATTTTTGATAAATTACAGAATTAATTTATAGAATAACTTTCAAAAATAACTAATTTTTTAATTAACTGTTAAAAAGAATATACGAATTATATATATATCATTTTCATTTAAAATCTATTGTACTGACTACATTGTGCAGAGACAACTTAAAGTTAAAATATTCCACAAAAATAGAATTCAGTAAGATATAACAATTATTCACTCTACATACTTTAGTAGAAATTTTTTAAACTTTATAATTTTTTTCTGTAAATACAATTTTTGAATCTATCCAATTCCACTTTATTTTATTACTTTTTATTATTTTCTTATATAGAACTCTTGGAAGGAAATGTAAGTGTGAATCTTATACAAAAATATTCTGAAAAATGTTCAAATATAATTAAAGTACCCGATTAAAATGGGGACCCTACAATTTAGTCAATTCCAACTACTTTACTGCTTCTGAATCATTTCTTTCATCCTCTAAGATTTACTCATAAACCAAATAATGACTAAGTTGCAAATACAAAAAAGATATATATTTGATTATTCCGGTGGAATCCTGAATGAAAAGAAACAGTTCGTGAGTTCTAATATTTTGTTGAATTTCCAATTTTTATCTTCCATTTCTTTTTTTAAATTAATATTTTACAAGTTCTATATTTTGCACAATGTTTTAATATGAAAATATTATAATAACTATAATATATATAATTATAATATATCATTTTATTTTATTATATACAGTAATTTTATTATTTTTTTGTTGACAGATCGAGTTAATATATACTTTGAATTAAATTCATAAATAATAATTTTTCTTCCGTCAGTAACTCATAAATGCACTACCATACTTTTAAATTAACCTCTTAATCATTATGTCCGTGCAACATTTAGGCGAAAATTATCGTTTTTCAAACTCATTATCTGAGATTAAATAATTAAAAGACATTATAATTCAGTGCAAAAATTGCGCATAATCCACAAACACCTTAAGAAATCTATGGATTATTAAGTGAATCTATGAAATAGCATAGGCCCTAAACTGTAGGTGTCGTTTAACACGTTGACTGTCGCGCTGAATGTCTTATTATGTAATTTATTGGTCCCGTCGGTCACCGGTGGCAACCACGACAATCAACGTGTTAATTAGATTATGCAAAAAGTAAAACAATTAAGGGGTTAATAATGTAATAGGGTGTAATTTACATTTTTTCTCTTTCTGTTTTGAACTTTATATAGATTTTATAGTTTATGCAAGTCAGTGCGATACTCTTTTTAATTTTTTTATTATTATTTTTTATTATTTATTTGCTAAAAATACTTAAATAAAAAAAAAGTTGGATCTGAAATTATGAATGAACTTCCATTCAGTCATTTAAAATTCATATTCTTGCATATATGCAGAATGTTCGAATTGATTTTATATGGGATTTATTTCTTTAACTTGTAATCAAAGAAATTTTTCAATCATAAAAGGTAATTTCAATCGTAAAACTCAGAATTCAATATGTATTGGTGAAAATACTAATTAACCAGGGTAGCCGTCTCCAAAAACACTTACTCGCAAAACTCTCTAATAAACTTATCACTCCAGAAAACGCCTTATTGGCATTGGTTCACAATAGTTGCAAAATATTAATTTTTGGAGTGCATTTAGCATTTTTACTGAATCTCTTGTTATACTTGGCGAGTTTTTTGGCGATTAATCTCTGGCATGCATTAATAGTATTTTTTGCAACCGACTGAAATAAAAATTTGACACAAAACTGCACTTATAGTCACAAAATCCCACTCTAAATATTGATGCATTTAAATCATCGTGCTTTTGACTTATCGCGCTGTTCTGAAAGGACAGATTAACAGTCAGTAAACCTTTTACGGGATTTTGCTCAAAATTTGAAAGGTTAACAAGATGTTAAATATTTAACATCTTGCTAACATTTAACATCTTATTAAGGTGTTATCTTAACATTAATAAGATGTTATAATCTTATATTGTTATAAGATGTTATAATCTTATATTGTTATAAGATGTTATAATCATATATTGTTA
>JAPMOR010055826.1:961186-975339 GCA_026543865.1 Argiope aurantia | reverse complement strand
TGTTATAATCATATATTGTTATAAGATGTTATAATCATATATTGTTATAATCTTATAAGATGTTATAATCTCATCTTATAACATTAATAAGATGTAAACATTTAACATCTTATTAATGTTATATATTTAACAAGATGTTAAATATGAGTAGAGAACTTTATCTCGCTAGCACTCTTAGTTTTGTATTGATAGTGTTAAAGTATATTCGAACAGCCAGACAGATCGACTTCCTCTGAAAGGATGTTACGCAAAATTTGATATATACCTGCACAGTTGATGTAAGGACCGTATATCAAATTTCAACCATCTAGATTAAAGCGGTTTTGAATTATCTTAGTCATAGACAGACAAGCTGACATTTTCTAAAAATGTGAGATATGTCAAAATCTCCGAGTTAGAATTTTTTGACGATTACTATACTTTCTCTATATTACGTATACGGGAAAGTTAAAAAGTAGAAGAATATTCTTCTGTACCAGCTATGATAATCACAATGATTTTCAGAGTCATATCATAGAAATAACAAAAATTAAAAATATCAGTCGATAAAAAAAAGAATTTAATTAGAAAATTATTTCTTACTTGGTGAATTCGAATCTCCCAATCTGAAAGGACAGGAAGGAGAGTTCGACGAAATCTCCAAAATCTCCTCCCATGGCCACGAAGTTCACCTTGCAGACGAATGGCAGGAACCTCTGGAAGAGTCCGGTCACTCTGATGGGGTACTTCACCCCCGCTTTACCGGAATATGTCTTGTTGCAGTCTGCAAAAAAAGGACGGATTCACATATTTATTGGATTTAAAATTTCTACTACAATATTTGATATTATAAAATTCATCAAAAAAAAAGCCTCAATATATAATGATTCATGGTTCTTTAGATTGTCAAATGGAATTTTATGAAATGAATGTATGGTCTGCTTTAAAAGGAATCGGACTTTAGAAATAAACATATAATGGCTAAAATTATCTTTTGATGAGACTTATCTCTTTTAAAATACATTTATCTTCCATTTATGCATAGCTCATAACATTCCATCCATTTCTGGAACAGATTTTGTGAATACGTTTCTAGGATAAGCTTCGTAAGACACTTTCTTTGCTATTTTCCACTATTTTAAATCATTAACTTTTCAAGACTAACAAATTCTTAGACCACTGAAACAAATGAAAATGGAAAGAGTCAAATCTAGAAAGCTACGACCTGATGATAAGTTTTAAATAGTTTTCATCCGTACTTGAATGATCCAACAATACCCAACTATTCGCTACATATTCCATATTTTATAATTCAGTAAAGAGAATCAGGAACGTATTGGGTTTCAATAAATGTCGCGGTAGAAAAGCAGTCAAAATTGTATAAAATGAATTATTGTTGATATCTAGATCTATAGCAAACGCATGGCGTTAAAAAAATGCGACATTTCCTGTATGACAATTTTTTGTGGGTCGAAACTCAAATTTCCTCCATTTAAAGATTTCCTAGTTTTTGAATCGTCAATGGTGCATATGTTTCCCGTACTGTCATGTAGGAAAATATAGCACTGGAATTGGCAAAAACAATTTTCGCATTGTTCATTTTTGGATTTGAAAAAAACATCTGGGTTTTTGTCAATGTGTCAGGAAAGGTGTATTTCATCAAAAAAGGAAGATGGAAGGAAGGAAGAAGGCAGATGAAAGAAAAAGTTTACATTTAACAATAGGAGGAAATCAAATTACTCGTAGAAGTATGACGCATAATAGCCACTCGTCTTACTAAGTACTATACCTTAGCAAAGTGTAATCGCCAAAAAGTTGTAGTGTTGGGATTCTGAAACGAACAATATATTGGAATATCTAAATGTGGCTTTCACTCACACTCTACTCAAGCTTCCACACAAATTCATTTCACATCAATTTTTCAAATGAAAATCATCCCAATTACACAAAATACTGGCTAACCCTTCCATGCATAAAACAGGAATAAGCTGACGAATCGTTTTTGAAACCAATGGCACTCTTAAGAATTCAGTTCACCACGTGGTCTGGTCTTATTGGGCGGAGCTAGCTGCCAATCATGTAAATATTACGTGGTCTCCCTGCTGATGTTAGTATACATTTTTTCCAGCAGAAGGGAACTTGACTCCTGTACTAGGGGGAGTGTGATTTCGGCTCTCTCTTTCATCCGAGAAATTTTAAGTGTAGTTCTTTATGCCTCCTAAACTATGGTGTAAACATGTGTCTTTTGTTGTTGATGTTAACAGTAAACCACATAAAAGACAACATGTGTCTTCAAGTCATTTCACCCATGCAACAATCTTTACTATCAAATAAATTATTGTGTAATCATGAAAAGCAACAATATTTTTTTACAGGCTCTCTTCTCTCCGAAATTTGTTTACATACTCTCCAAATAAAGTTCTTATCCCCCTTAGGCCTATAAAATTGTGGGCCTTGGGTAAGGCCGCAAATGGTTTACATTAGTCATGAAATATAAATGTTTAGTATAAATCTAGTATTTTTATTGAATCTGTCACAAAAGTATGTTTTTTGCACGTCATTCCCATTTAATTAAGACTAAACTTTGATATTAACTACAGTTTTAGACACAAAATCCTATACCGAATTTCATATTTAAATTACTGCATTTGTTTGTTATTCTGTCTCCATGTATGCTGAAATGCAGACGGTCAGCCATTTATGAATTTGGTCCAAAATTTGATATCATTATTTTAGGTACTAAACGCTTGCCGTTAATTTATCCACCTAGCTTTTTGCGTTTTGTAGTTATCGATTTCAATTATACACAAACAGCTATACAGACTTCCTGTGAATGCTTTCGATAAAAAAAAAATAATAACAATCTACAAATATGGTTGTAATTCAATGTATCAAATTTCAACAACCTTTTTGAGTTATCGTGTTCATAGATAATTAGATATAATGTCTAAAGTGTGTTTTTCGAACTCGGAAAGGTCTGAAACGAGAAGACTTGTAAAAATATCAAGTTTGAATTTTTTTTACCACTTCAATACTTTCTTCATACTTCGTATACCATAAAGTAAAAAAAAGTATAAATCGGAAATTCAAAATAACACAATTTCATCAAAACTGTTTTAGTAGGTTAAGACATCTGTATGGTAAACAAGGTTGTATTGAAATGTAAAAATAAACGAGTGAACTCGCTTAACTTTTGTTATTTCTTCTTTCATTTATTTATTTTAATTTTCATAGCACCGGCTTTGTGAATAAATTATTTTGCAGAATAAAATTTATAAATTAAGAAACTTTGGCTTAAAACCCTTTTTAATCTAGCTTACAGTGAATTATTTCGTATTTTAAAGATGTAGTTAAATCTCTAGAAAACAGATAATAAGATCAATGCCTTCAGTTCAGTTCAGATCAATTCAGAAATTCTTGTTTATTTGGGAAAATGTTATAATATTTTCCATACGTATACTATCTTATAGTGAAAATCTTACTGAGTCATTTTGAATCATAACATTTCATTTTGCTTGTAAATTTTAGTTAATTGCCAATCATTTATAATGAAAAAATGAATTTAAAAAATATAGTTTATTCCTTATTAGAAACTTTATTAAATATCCTAGAAACTAACGTACTTTCGATCTCGTCAAATAAAAATTTTTTGTGTTTATTTTGTTAAAAGATAAAATTAATCTTATTTTGTTTTCCTAAATTTCTTCAATTTCTGTAATTTTAGCTATTTCAAGAAAAGGATTCGATTCTGAATGTTGCAAATAAGTTATACTATTTCATGTTGGTATGTTTTTTTTCAAAATTTTCTTTTACTTTATAACACAAATAATTCTTTTAATTTAGAAAGGATCAGATCTCTAAAAATAGAATAGCCACACGAAACACAAAAAGAGAACCAATTACTGAAACTGAGAAATAATTTAGATATTCTTTTTTCTATAAAATGAAAATTATGTTAATAAGCAGCAACTAAAACATTTTGAAAAACTAGTCACTGTTAATTTAAATTGCTTCAAAGAAAGTCTGCAAACCACAAAACTAGGAGAAATATGAAAGTACTTATTTTATATATTTCTATCATAAAAGATTTTAATAAGTATCAACATAGTGAAATTACTATTAAATATTTAAAAAATCATTTTGAAAAGCTTTCTAGTAGTAAACAACTAATTATGGTTGGTTTAATTTTCACTCCCATTAATTGAAGGATTCATCAGATAATTAAATGTTCCTTGCTGAAATAAGACTCCCAATTAAGAGAGAAATAAATATAATCTAAAGAATTTTCACAAATAAATAATTGAAAAATTCTCTTTATACAGAAGATTACTATTTAAGGAACTAATGCAATTATTTATCAAGTTATCCCTTTAATTAAGTAATTTTTGATTTTTTTAAATAAGATATTTAGTTTATGCGTTATTTACATGTAAGTTTTACAGGAAAAAGAATATATAATGGCATTTCTTATGGACAATATGTATTAAAATTCTAGATTACATGTATAATTCTTTAAGTAAATCTATAAAAGGTATAAATGCATAAATAAATAAAATTTATAATAGTATAAATGTATAATGAAAGTATCTTTTTAAAATTCAAACTGATTTGTGAAGTGAAATGAGAATAGTAAAATTTTTCTTGAAATGTCTTCAATCCTGATATATATCTTAGTTCGTAAATTGTCAAATTTCTGTTGCTATTTACATATTGAATTTATTAAGTGTGAAATAAAAATGTTTGTTTGTTTCATACCTAATACTCTATATATACATCCTATATATTTTTAATGGCTAAATTATTCATTAGTAGTTCATATTAAAAATAATTCATTCAATTATAAAGCTACTCTATAACTGAATTGTTAATTTATTCAATAATTCAAGTCTATTTTCTATCATATACCTTCTTCGTATGAAAAAATATTAGTTTTTCTGTGCTTACGAATACGAAATTTATTTTAATTACAGAACATTTTGAAACATTTTTTCTTAAATAGCATGAAAAATTTTAATAAGTATTTGAAGTTTGCGTTTTATTAATTCCTTCTTCTTTACATTATATTTAGAAAACAAATTATCTTTCCAATTTGTAAACATAATTCTTCCGAATAACATGCAAATAATCGTCTGCTATTATTTCAACTTCTAATAATTTTGTGCAAATTGTAGTTTTGATCATTATTTTATTCTTACATAAATAAAAATGATTATTGTGAATAACAGTGTGACTTATTCTAATTTGATTATATATTATTATAAATAGTAGTTTAACAATTAATTTCAAGATAATTATGTGTATTAATAGGTATATTTAACATTCTGAAAACAAATAATAGCCTAGTTATTTGAGTATTAATTATACTATAATACTGTTAATATCTCAATAATTTTCACTTAAGAAATAATATAATTTTAGTAAATAGCATTATGCCATTTAACATATATTCAATGGGAATAAATTATTTTCATTTATAATGTACGATTTTTGTTATAAATTCCTAGCGTACTATTTTCTCAATAGATTCCCTTCTTACCTTCAGGTCCGTTTTAATTAAAAATCCTTTTAGTAAAAAAGCAGATAATTTTATAAATGTTGCAAATTTTTGTAAATAGAATATGGCTCAAAACATCGGAAAAAAATACATATTTTGAATTTTTATACGCAAATGTTTTGGGATAAAATTAACTATGATAGAATTTTAAAAAATAGAATAAAAATTAATTGATACTTAATTTTTGTATGAAATATACTTACTGAACTGTATGCTCTAATAACAAACATATTTATGAGCACTGAGATTTGGTGACAATGGCGAAATTAATAGGCATAATCAATTCAAGATAAAACGAAATTCGAACAATTTAAACTTTTGCTTCCAATAAAATAAAAGATGAATTTAAAACATTTATTGTTTTTATTTACAAAAAAAAACTCGGGGATTTTTTGCTACAACAATATGAGTTATATTACGTATCAATCAATAAAACAAAATTAAATAGCAAAATTTCAACTCTAATTTGAATTCAGAATTGAATAGTTACTATAATATGTTTTTGTAGACAGAAAATACATAGAGCTTATATTCATGAATAAATTTATTAAATAAACTAAAATTTTTATGCACTAATTAATGTTTACTTAACACTATTTACACATACCACGTTAGTTACCATACCACTTGTAGCTAAAAAATCAGTGTCCTAAAAAAGAATTTCTTCCATTTAGATAATACTAATTTTTGTCTTAGAATCTTCAAAGTAATTTTTCTTGCTATACTAATTGTTAAATTTATCTCCTTTTTAATGAAAATTTTCTCAAATCTCATATATACAACTGCATGAATCTAAAATACATTGCCTTCCGTCGGCAAAAAAAATAAAAAAAAATAACGAATTATTGCAATAAGAAAGGATATTTGTCTTCCGTTTAAAGCAAGAAAAGCGATGCCTTTCATTATTTTTACAGTATGGAACATTTAAAAAAGTATATTGTAGATCATAATTCATGACAAGTATTTTATTCAAGTCAATGGAAATGCTACTTCTTTTACTTTTTGTGTACGTCCAGAATACGGGGCATTTTAAGTTTTTTTCCGTCATGCAGCGTATATAAATTACCAAACAATTTTTCTCTATCGTTCGTAAGTTGGGCTCTAAAATGTGATCAAGATTAATCCTCTAATTCGGAAATCATTCGCGTTCAGGTAATTATTTAGGCTCAGGTATCATTCGAGTACTAAGAATACTGAAGCGTCCAAGTTTCTTTTTCAAAAATGAGAAAAATTCTTTCCTTTTTTTAAAAATTGCAGTGATAAGCTGTGGAATTTATTTATAATACAGGATTCCGCTTAGCTGAGGGTTACTAAGCAGATGTATGCTCGGATATCCTTTGAGAGTTTTCAAAATCCTTCCTATTCCTAAACCCATTTGGCCAAGCTTCTCCAACGAACAAAGCACACATTACAGGCATTTAATCAATTACAATAAACGAAACAGTGAAGGAACTTTGCAGTAATTCAAGCATTTCGAGTTCTCAAGGTAATTTAACTGCCCCGGCCTTTAGGGCCTTTCAGTATTGGTAGAGTTAATCGTTTGAATCAGCCCCCACATATTAAAATTTATCTATATAGCATCCATTTTACCAATTTAGAGCTTGCGCATATAAATGAATAGATATACAGACCCAAGGCCCTCATGTCAATAGATTTTATTCAAGATTTGATAAAATTCATTATTTCTAGTGATGAAATGTTACTCCAAATTTGATATATGTAGAATGTTTCCCTTTTGAGCGAATGTATTCACATTACTTCGAACACCACACATTTATAATTGTATTCAATTATAAATATCCAATTTGAGTGAATCGCGTAAGCCAAATTTCATTCAGATCATTTTTTCTTACTTAAATTTTAGAATACATCGATGTAAAACCGCAGACAGAAAAAAAATCTTAAAATGGTGTTTTTAACTTCAAATATGTGTAAAGTGAGGAGATTTATCAAAATTTTAAGGCTGTATTTTTTAAAATTGTAATAACATCTCTTCCTATTCTACATAGAAGAGAATAAAAAAAGGTTTTTTTTGGTATTGGAAAATAATTTATAAGCTCTTGTTTACAAAAGAACTGCCAAATAAAACATTTACTAACACTTTAAACCATCACCAATAATAGGAGAAAACTACTTCTGGCAACTGCATACTTCCATTTCCAATTTCAACCATACATTATTTAAAAAAGTCCTTTTTAACATTAACTAGTTCAACTCTCAACGTTTCTAAGAATAACGTTTTATTTTTCCTGTCTTTAAGACCAAAACAAACAAATAAGCATATAAGAAGCGAAATAGCTGTCATTTATTTATTTTCTATCTTGGTGCGTTCCAAAATTACCACTTCAAATTCTCTTTGTGTCGTAAAGTATGGAACTAATAACCCGAATTCAAAATGAGTATAAAAATGACAAATCATTAAAAGAGGAAGAAAAGGAAAAAATAATAAAATATTCTGTTGATTTTTTTCCATTTAAAAACAATCGTTTCTACTCAATTTTACCCATTCCATTTTTCATGATCTGTTTTCTATGCCATTTTCTTATGATTTTTTTTTTTCGTATAGAGGTGGAAATGTTTTTCTCTCAGTATAAATTTCATGAATATCGTAACATGTTCCCAAATAGGAAAAATGAAATTCAAATCTAGATGATATTCGCCATTTATGGCCACATCTGATAACTGAGTTTTAGATATGTAGTAAAAAGGTACTGAAAAGTACTAGATAATGAAACTTTAAAAGTTTCTGAAAAACTTTTTAATAAATATTTTTGAAAGTAATATCAGCACAAAAAGAAGCAAGTTATCCCATCGTTTTCTGTATACAAAAATTAATTTAAAAAAATGAGAATCTTTTAATTTTTGCAAAGTTTTTATGCACATTAACTTGTAAATCCTTTTGACTAAAAAGTAATAAACAAAGAACAAGGAATCGTAGTGGCTGGGAAGATGGAGTTTTTACACTTTCTGATGCGCTAGAGTTTTGGATTTGTGCACATTTATGAAGAAATTCATCAATCTGACTCAATGGATTTTGGAGTTATCATGACCACGTACATACGTACACCCCTCTATACTATATTTTATTCAAAATTTAGCACATATCAATGACTTTGATATAAAGGATATATACTGAATTTCATTTTTAACCAGATTCATCCGCTTTTACACTTTTTTATGTTTAATTAGTTTTAAAATGTAACAATCCCCTTGACTTTAACTGAACTGCTAACGCCATCTGGTGAGGCGTCAACGATAAAAAAATTCCCTCTTCTAGTAGTTGTGCGAGTTTTGTATGTTTTAAGTATTCTTGTGATGTCATATAATCAAGTGCTGTGAACCCAAAAATAAAAGTGTTTACTTTAACCTGGATGAGAGTATGCTCAAAATGCATTTCACTCCAAATGCTTTTTCCAAATGCTCAAAATGCATTTCACTCACGCATGCGACTTAACAAAATTAGTTTTTAAGACAGAACTCTGCACTATACTTTTACTCATTTTTATGTGAATTTCGAATGATGATTTCAGGAAAAAAAAGATTGAAATAGTCTATAATATTTTTAAAAAAATGAATTGCGAATTAAAGATGAAAAAATTGAAAATAATAAAATCCAGGGAAAAAAAATAAATGTACTAGTAAAATTGTTTGGGAGACTTTTTCATTAAATTTTTTATATCACGATTAATAATCAGTTATTAACGCTTAAACTGGAATCTATATAATTTGAAAAAAAAATCATGAAATTCTTATCTACATAAATAATATTTGTAATGAAAAATAAAATAATTTCTCTCATTTCTCTGGAAAACAATTCACTTTCTACCACAAATATTTAAGGTAGCTTTTAAATTAATGACATTTTTGTTAATGCTATTCTATTTACAACATAAAAAAACCTTTCCGTATATATTGATTTCAACTGATAAAAAATATTGGTGATATTCTTATCCATAGACAGAATCAATCCGACCATGACTATTGATCAATTTTTATTTGATACCCGATTATCGAATAGGATATCATGATTGATAACTTTCCCGAATTTGGAGCAGCCTTTAAGCGCACATGATGGATTGTCTTCAGGATTAGCTAGTCAAAAGAATTCTCCCATCCGAAAAGAAAACAAACCTGGTGCTTTCATTTATTATTCGGATTCTGCGGTTGAATAGTTCAGAAGCGTTTTCCGATAGCACCTTCCTAGTCTGAGTAGTAGATATAAATTGTGTAAAGATATGTATTGTATAAAGATATAAATATTGTATAAAGATATAAATATTGTATAAAGATATAAATTGTGTAATGAAACCATCAAAATATTAAATGTATGACAAAATTAAAAATTTTTATTTAGGTATGTGACTACTTTCGGAATAAAATTCTTTAAAAAATATTCGAAAATTAATTTATATTTTAAATTTTTGCAGAGAAATATTTGAAAAAAATATCCATAAAACCAAAATACACCAGTTAAATGACAAGTTTTTTAAATTGGGATAAAAGGGCTTTTTTTTGCTAGAAAGAAATATATAAATTAAAAATCTTTTAGTTTAGAGTTTTATCAAATGATTTGCTTAAAATTTTGCGGAAGGTTAAAAACATATATTATATAGTCCCTGAATTAAGAAATAAGCTGCATTCCTATTCATTACTTAGATATTGGGATTCAACTGATAAGCATCACGAAATTTTCAATTTTTTCTCATTTTGAAGCACTAAAACAACTATAAAAATATTTCAAAGTGAATACATTGCTTATTCTGTAGTTCAGAAACTGTAGAATATATTAAGAAATTATCATACCAATTGTGAACAAAAAATGTACGTTAGACTTTAATTCATGAAGTTTTTCCGTAATAAAATTTTATCATCTTTACTACTATTATAAATGTGAAAGTTTGGATGGATGGATGGATGTTTGTTAGTCAATCACGCCAGATCGGTTGAACGGAATTGGATGAAATTTAGCACAGATAGATTATTGTCGGGAATAGGACATATGCTACTAATTATTTCGGTTAATTAAGCGGTTAATTTTTATTAATTAAAAACTAACTTTCCCGCCAAAAATATAAGGCCAAATCCCGCCAAAAATGAGTAAGGCTTCAGTTTCTTTTTCCACACTAATGAGGTTAGGCTTAATATATATTCGACCGATTATTTCAAAGGATTCTGTTCATTTTCTTGGTGTTTAATGCATTTAAAATTAAACATTGTTAATTAATCGATCTTTCGGATTTATTCTGAAGTACTTTTAAATTAAAATAAAAGAGATTAAAGGAAATTAAAAATTTCTAATCTGCATTACGTTACCTCAACCGGCGTTGAAAATTCTCGCATGCGCAGTGTGTTCTGAGTGTTGACAACTGTGTTTTCATTTTAATTAAAAGTTAAAAAAATTATGTGTTTTATACTGTTGTAGCTATCTCAATCTCGATCGATAAATAAAATATACTTGAATTGATTTTAAAGAAATACGGACTCGCTGTTTTGCTTTGTTTCAGATTACAATGTAAATCGATTGTTTTTAGGTTAGTTGTGTGTTTTTGTAACTAAACTGTATTTATGTTAATTATATATCTTTCGCATATGCTTATAGTTTTAAGTGTATCGGTTTTTAGGTTAGTTTAATTTTTTTTTATTTGTTAATATTTGTTAGTTTTTCGAAATGCCCAGAAAGCGCAAATCTGATCTTTTGAAGAGGAGTAATAAAGCTCGGGCTATGAAAGTAGCTAGAAGACCTGTTTGCAATTTTAGTGAGCACTTGCGGACTTCAAACCTCCTCCATCTGTGGGATAAATACAAGGACGCTTTATCAAAAGATATCGTGCATAGGCTGGATGCACTCGCAATAACCTATTCTTTAACGAAGCTTTGGTATTGATTGAGGATAAAATGATTTCCATATCTGAAAAAATGTCTCACTGATTTCGGCTTACCCCCACCGTAGCGAAGAGGGTAATTATCAAGCGAAGTTGTGAAGGAGCTAAACTACGACACCGCTGTTTTAGAAGCGCAGGTCAATGAAATGATACCACGATTACTTTCCGAGCAGCGTCAAATCTACGAAACGATTCTGAACCGACTAAATAGTGGAGAGGAGGGATTATTCTTTCTTGATGCACGGTACGGTTAAGACGTTTGTGCTGAATCTCCTGCTAGCCCAACCCCGCAAGGACCGCAATATAGCTCTGGCTATATCTTTCTCGTGCATTGCTGCAACTTTGCTTAACAGTGACCATATTGACCATTCCGTTTTCAAATTGCAGCTTAATCTTGCAAGCGAACATACCCCAACATTCAACATCACCAAAAACAACGACCGGGGAGTCCTTTTTCAGCACTACGAGTTATTAGTATGGGACGAGAGCACAATGTCGCACAAGCATGCATTAGAGGTGTTAAACCGCAGCCTGCAGGACATCCGCGGCAATCAGGCGGTGACAGGCGACTTTGCCATTTTGCTCGCTGGCGATTTTAGACAGGCGCTGCCGAGTATTGATCAGACCGTCAGTTCTCATACATACACATCAAAATTTCCACGCGAACGAAGTCGCAGGTAAAAGCGACTCTATATTTGAGAAAATAACATCTAAAGATGTAAAACAATGTTAAAAGGTATATAAAGGCAAATATAAAAATCAGTGTAACTTTCCAAAAGTTAAACTTGGAAACAAAATTCTAATGTTTTTATAAAAAAAAAAACCTGTTCAAAAAAATTAAGAATATTAAATTTTTGAAAAAATTCCTCGTTTTGCAAAAAAAAAAAAAAAAAAAAAAAAAAGACTTTTTAACGTAGTCAATTATTTGGTATACTGTTGAGTGAAATATTAAATCCATCAACAATAGTTTCTTAGAAAATGAAATAATTTTCATCAGCTTTGAATAAAATACAGTTTCAAAATAGCGTAATAGTTTGATTTTTAGTGTACGTTTACTTTCTTTAGAATGTTATTTTTCATACTACAGGCAGATATTGAATATTAAATAGTGATGGACATAGAAAACAGAATTTTATCTTTTATTAGCATTAAAGAGACTATCAGTAATTGCATATATCTTTTAAAAAAGAGATTGGAAATAATAAACGAATTTAAAAAACAGATTTCAAAGAATTCCTCTAGGCAAGCTGGAAGGCAAAGTTAGATTCCTTTGAATCTAAGTTATTACTTGGCAACATAAATTGTTGATGTTAGAAACAGTCAACATTAGCGCGTGGAAATAACTTTTCAGTCCCTAACTTCAAAGATGCTGCAGTTACCGAAAACCTTCAAATAAAAAAGTAGTTCTTGATGAGGTGCTAATTTGGCTCATTGGATCTATTTTTCTATCTTGAATATTAAGTTATAGCGAAATGAAAATTTCAGGCCATCACAATTTCCACCTCCCCCCCCTTTAGATAGATAGACCATTTTAGGTACGAGATTTTTTGCATTTCTAACAACATATTCCAAGACAGTTAAAATCCAAACAAAATTACTCTAATTATGCTGTACACAAAATAACATGGTCGAAACGTTACACCACGCTCACACACAACATACACACGCACCCAAAACCAAACGAAGGTTGGTTTTGGGTTTTAGGAACCATGATCGGTGAAGAACTGAAGAAATTTTCCCGACGTTTTGTCCCGAGGACCACTGTAATAGGTAGTCTTACTATCGGAATCTATGTAAAACAATGTCCAATGTTCTAGAAAGAAAATTAATATATTTATTATTATTCATTCTTCTTCGAAACTAAAGTAATAAAAATCACAAATTTACCGTTATTATTGCGTTTATAAGCGACCGAAAAATTCCCATACTTATTATTTATACTTCTTCCAGCAAGTTTGATGAAATTTCTAGAAAAAAAAAATTCAATAACTTTTCACACAATCCAATTTCGTTCAGGTTTTCATTTTTTTTTAATGTTTTAAAAATGATGACAATCGTATCCGTAGTAAACACTGAAGTTAAAAAAGTCTATAAATATTATATGCTACAAAATTGATTTTAATGAACCAATTTTTTTTTTTTTTATAATTTAAGTCAAAGTTCAGGAATTAGATAATTTCGCAATACATTTTTCGATAAAGTAAAATGTTATAAAAAGTTAAAATCTGTACCACATTTCAATCAAATTTAATAAAACATAGGTAAGGAAAAAAAATTGGTATGAATAAAGACAATTAATATGCTAATGAAAAGTTGAGAAATTATATAACGACTTAAGAATAGCATTAATGGAAGAGAAAATTTTGTAATTTACGAAAAGGATTGAAAGGCTTAATAAAATGGTAAAAAATAAATAAGCAAATAATGGACATTTTTAAAACAATCATTGCATGCATTCCAGGCATATTAGAAATTATTTCAAAAACAGGGATTTGTAGTTAAAAATTTTCAATCATAAATTTTGAATTTCTCTATTTTAATTACGAATTAACTTTAGGAAATGACATTTTTGTAAAAATAGTGCAATTTTGTAAAAAAATAATTCTAAGGTTGCTTTTAAAATTGAAACTAAATTTTGAAACGTGATTGCCATTTAAATTACTTTTTGCGGTTTTATTTAAAAATATTTGCTTTTAGTGATAGTTTGAAAATACATATTTCTATATTATTTAAAAGTC
>JAPMOR010055826.1:941791-961176 GCA_026543865.1 Argiope aurantia | reverse complement strand
ATTTGGTACATGTGATTTTTGTGAATGTTTTAAAGGCATACTTTTTTTTATATTCCACAAAATATTGTATCGATATTGATAGGAAAACATGAGTGCATAGAATCTCATTATTAATAAATAAAATTCTTCTGAATATTTTAAACCTTGAGATAGTCTTGAAAACATAATAAATGAGTATCCTTAGCTTTTGGAAATCAAAAGTAAGTCAAAATTATTTTATTTTTGTCGCGGTTTAACAATTATATTTAAAATCCGGAAAGGAATTTCTATTTCCCTAGCTGGGAAAGTTTCAGTTCACATGGTTATCATAAAATCTTTGTAATTTTGTATTAGATAAATTTTCTGATTCTGTTCAAAATTCTGTTTTCTTACTCAGAAACATTTGAATTAATGCTCTTGCGATATTCTCAAAGTTGTTAGTTTTTAATCATTATATATATATATATATATATATAATATATATTTCCACAGAAGATATAATATATTTTCATATGCATCTTAAATTTTTTATGATCTTTAGAGATGAGAAATGAAGAAAACTATTACAATGATAAAATTTTGAAAATGGGAGCAGTCTGTATTATGTATTACCTTTTGAAATGTTTGTTCTGTTAATTTTATCAAGACTGGTTGATGACCAGAAGTATTAGCATGCCTATAGTATAAGCGTTTAAAATATGCAAACCACAAGGATGGACGGATTATTTTGAGTGAAACTTTAATTTAAGGTACCTCCCATTGTTTCAAAGATACCAACAATGCCAAGTCAGCAATATTAGAAATGGTTTTATAGTACTGTTTATTTGGAAGACTTGATTATTATTTTGATTGGTGACTTGGCTTTGTTGGCATCCTTGGCGAGGTAAAAGAACACCCTAAATTAGATTTCAACTTAGTTTTTAAAACAGTATAATAAATAAATATTAGCAATTATTAAAATTTTAATTCCTTGTTTTTATACTATATTTTATCTCTAGTTCATCTAGTTTGAGAAACAATTGTTTGCTGTAAAACTACTTGTAATCTTATGGCAATAACTCAGTATAAAAATAATTAATTTATGGGCAATTGTATTTAACAGATACATCATTCGTTCCGTTTTTGTAAAGAACAAGAACTAATTTAAGACAGATGAAAATAGTACTAGAATTATCTAGAAATAATATTTCTAGAATTATTCAGAAAAGATCAATTATTTATTTTCGAATATAAGGTTATTAACTACACTTTTATTTTAAAATTGTCTGAAAGGTAATCTTAATAACCACTTTAATGCACTGAATTACATCGGATAGTGTCTTATTACTAACAATATTATAGATAGGCCAATTTATCGGATGTCAATTAATGTGATTTCTTTTTGTGAATTCATTTGAAAAATATATTTTATGGACAAAAAGTAAGGGTAAATATGTAATTATAACATATTTTTCTTTCCTGAATATACAATCATGCATTTAGCCATTTTATGCTACATTGCAGCTGATGTAGCTAATTCCATGTATCACATGTAAGCGGGTCTTTTTACTTGGTTAGATAATTCAATGTTCAATTCAGCACAACAAAAATTTAAATAAAAAAATCATAGTGACTTCTTTAAAATTCTATCAAAGGACAATAACTTTTTAAAAAAATGAATTTTAATTAAGTGGGATTTTATCGATTTTCTACGATAACTTTCAGAAATACTGCTGGACAAATTCAATTTTTATATTATCTTAAAATTATATATTTTCTTAGAGATATCATTTTAACTTTCTTGCACTTTTTTGAAATCGAATTCTTTGAAAATATTTTTCCTATAATTATTGGCAACATATTTCAATGTTTCATCAAATATTTCATCTTTTTTTCTTTTGTTGGTGAAAACTAAAGAAGAAATATTTGATATTCATCTCCACGGTTTAAATGAGAAGTCAGAAAGTTAAACTACATTACTCCAAAAGACTACATGCAGTTTAAAATAGATTAAGTAGACGTTTAAATGTTTAGTACGGTTATAGAGGTATTCGATTTTACTTTATAACTCTTTGTTGAAAGAATCTATAGACTTGTATAGAATAATGTATAAAATACAATGTACAATAATGTATATAACAACAATGCATATTGTTACGAAATTTCCGCCGGGGATCGTTTGGATAGTGGAAGTGATATGGTGTGTAGAACGTTCAATCAGCAGACGGTAGTAGAAAATAAAACAACGACGTTTATTTACACGAAGACACACAGGGCAGCACAAAAGCGACAACTATATACAGCACAGAAGACGATTATATTCACCCGAGACGTGTAGCATACAACAGCACACACAGCACCATACAACCAGAATCTACTGCAGGCAGTAGTGCACAGCTCAATTCAGCACTAGCTTGACTCAGTCGCTTCCGACTACTCCGTCTTCTGCTTCTCCGACTCTGACTACTGACTTGACTTCTCTGGTAGCTGCAGCCCCTTTTATAGGTTTCAGAAGGCGGGGCTAGAAGCCTCTCAGCCAATCAGGAACGTTCGAGGCGTATCTCGGTTCCTACTGGACGGATCGGGAAAATTCTCGAAGTTTCGGGTATAATCTATTTTGGTGCCAAAGTCGCCAAACTGGTCGACAAGTTTGTCGCCAAGCTCTGGGACCCCCGACACGACGCCCAGACTCTGTCCCATAGAGATGACTGTAAAACATTCTTTCCAATGATGGAATCAACTATGCTGGGAAGCAGCATTACGGATTCGTAACAATATAATAAACATGCATATAATAATATTTGAAACTATTACACTAATAAGGATTTAACATATGTCACAATTTCATGGTTAGAATTACTTAGTTTGAGAAAATTATGAGCATCAAATTATGTATAAAAAATTTAATGGAAGTTAAATACAACAAATATTTCAAGCGGACCACCTGATCCTCAAAAAAAGTTATTAACTCTTTTATGCACACTATTTTAAAATAAATAAAAACCATAATTTTCACAGATATTATTTTACTATAAAAATAGAAAAAAAGCATTTTTTCGATTATTTAACATAATGCGTTAAGCAAAATAATAATAATAAAAAAAAAAAATATTTTCTTACAGTGTGGGGCATATCCAATCCCACAATTTCACAGCTTCAAAATTAATATAAAATATAAAATATTTTTTTAATTATAAAACAATTTATTCCCTCATAATAAAACAACACAAATCGTTATGCAAGAAAGAATTCTACAGTACATCAGATAATACGCCAACCTTAATCATGGCCCTAAAACCAAATCCCGTTAGCGTTTTGGCGTGTGTAAATTTTTCCCCTGTTAAGGCACTTATCTTTAGTGCATAACATTGTCTACTTAAATGGATATCATTGAATAAAATATTAAACTGAATAATTATGCTTAATTTAGGCTTTTCAACTTGGTTTAAGATATATCTCACGATATATATATATATATATAATAATATAACTAAACAAAACAGGGGACAATTTTAAAACTACTTAGCCCTAAATAGTTAAATAAATAATGAACAAAAAAATACTCGACTAAATATCCTGAATATTTCCAAAACTTTTTTTTTATTTTGCTCTAATTTCTAAATTGATAATTTGAACTAATCTATAAAGATCCGTTAGATATAAAATTATCTATATAACAAACAAACAAAAAAAAAGGAACCAAGATTTTTCTTTTAAAATGACTGGTCAAAGATGGCTACCAACAGCTAGATTGTCATTTCAATTGGGTTTTTTAAAAATCATAATAAAAAATGAATCGGTCGAAAAACTGCGGCAATAAAAGTTTCTCTTGCCTCTCTGATGGATATTTATATTCAAGAAAGACAAAGAACTGTTCTCGAGGACCCCTAATCAATCAATCAAACAGCTAAACGGATGCGCAGGAACGATCCAAGATTGATTTCTTCGCTCAAAGTTTCTTTAAGTTTCAAAGAGTTCTATATAAACGCTTTTTGCTTTATGGGGTTTTTATAGACAGATAGTGTATTATTTTCTTATCATAGAAATAGAAAACATACCTTTTCCGATTGGTCTACTTCCAATTCAAAACCCAAAGATCCACAATAAGAACATTCTTTGCTTATATCTCTAGCATCTAAGTATTGATTCAAATTTTAACGTTCCGTATCAATATTGGCTTTTCTTTTCAGATTGGCAGATTCCTGCTTGGTCTTTCTTCGCATTTTTTCCTTTATTTGATATCGTTGAAGACCCCATTACTATTTATAAACAATGCAGGATTAACATGTTAGTGCTTAAATATGCAGACGATTACTAGCAGAGAGAGAAAAAAATTTTCGTTATTCGAAAACGTAAGCAAACCCGAAACCTATTCATTAGTTAATTAGTCACAAGCTGTGTGTCTAAACACAGATATGAGAATTAATATTGCTGTAAACCCATTTGCAGCTAATGAAATCTTTAATTTTCTTTTTTGTCACTATTTTGCCGTGAAATGCAATATAAACACTTACTACAACTAAATATTAATTTTCTTTAAATATTACAAGCATTACTGACAAAAAAAACCTTGAAATGTCATAAGTCAGCTGACTCGCTCTCTACTAATCACAAAGCCAATAAGCGCAATGTTTACATAAGTTTTTTATATAATAAAATGAGGTATAAGAATTAATAGCCTTTGCTACTAAAAATCATAAATTTTTCATTTCAATAATAATAATAATAAGCTATAAGAACCCCTTCGAATTTACTATGGATATACTAAAAATAAAATAATTTCTTTGTGCAGTTTTCAAATATCTAGTTAGAGCGCGAATGTGAATATACGTAGGAGATAAACTAGAAAAGAATTTAAATTTATGAATTTTTACCGCAGAGCACTACAATAGCATGGTTTCATCTTTTGATGAACTATTAGTAATTTTTTTAGAATTCGAGGCTTTAATAGAACTTCGTGAATTTGCTATTTATACATTAAAGATACGTAAATTCGTTGTCGTAAGTTTTTGCTAAAACATTTTTTTAGTTATTATAAAAAATTAATTGCTTAAAGATGATGAAGTTGCAATCAATTGTTACAATATTCATTCAACAAGTAATAAAGAAAAGCTGCTAACAAAAAAGTATCTTTGAAAGCTGATAAACACGTTCGATAGGAATAAGTTGAATGAATAGCATCTTATTTTTTTACAAAGGAAGCTAAAACTAAAATTAGATTAGAAAAAGTTAATGAAATATCATGTATTGGGATACATCATAAATATAAAATACACCAAAATACATCATAATTACATTAATATTGAATCATTCAAAATATTTCCCCTTAAAAACTGCAATGTCTGTCCATTTTTTCGGGTAAAAATTAATACTGAGATGAAAAATGGTCCAGCAGTTTAGATTCCAGTTTTGAAATCTCTTTTCGATATCTACCTGGGAATTGAAAGAAAACGACAGCTGAGTGGGAACTGAAAGACATTCTGTATGACGTGAATAATCTGGAAGAACAACATTTGGTGAAAACATTAGATGAAGCAAACATTTCACATTTGATTCGACAGCTTCTTCCATTGGCTAGGCAACATGTGGAAAACTCATGTTGGAAAACAGTCTTGCCATGCTTTCGCCATATTTTAGACGTTTTACCTTTGTTTCTTTTCTCTAATTGATCAGTTGTTGCTTGCATGAACTATTGATGATTTCATCAAGTAATGTTTGCAAATCAATATCTTGGATTTCTTTTGATGATTTACATTGCTTTTGTTTTGTGTATCAAAAATCATCATTTCTGAATCAACAAAACCACTACTTGCGAGTTGTTTTCCCTGAGACATGTTAAATGTCCAACAGCAGCCAATGTGTTTCTGCTACAGTTTCCATGACAACGAGATAATATAATTTAACTTCCCACAATCGCTGTTTGCTTGATATAAAACCCAACATGTTTTCTGAATTAAAAAAATATCCATTTTGTTTAAAATAATCACAGAGGTCATACATAAACTTTGAAAAGTTGTTGTAAAACCTTTTAAATTCTACCTCCCTCAGCTATTTTCAGGCACTCCTGTTAACGCCATTTATTCAAAATGTACGGAGTTATATTTATACGCCCAGTATAAAATAATAATTGTAAAAGAACGGTACAAAAATATTAAAAACAATTGAGTACTTTAAGAAGAAAATGATGACTTAATTTGAAAAAAGTTAAGAAAAAGGACGACAGAGAAAAATCTTCAAAGAATTTTCATATAAATCTTTTTGATACTTCGTTTCTTACCAATTCTTTTGTATTTAGGTTGCACATTGAACAAATACAGAATGTTTAAAAAGTATCATTAAACACATTATCATTTTTGGAAATTTGAATGCGAAAAGCAACCTTCTTAAAATATCCTCATTCCACTACTTGGCCATTTCAATGAATTATTCAAACCACTACCTTAAACGGATTATTAAATAAGAGATTGACTTAAGAAAACTACGCAGTTTCTTTCACTGAATATATCTTAGAGATGAATCTTAACCAAGCCATTAAGTCTTTTATACCGGCACGATTCATTAGAAAAATGACGAGAACAGCTTTTTTTTAATACTATGATTAAAACGATAAGACCTATGGTGGAAGATTCAATTGCTTGAACTGTCTTTTGTACCTCTAATTTTGTCGTTAAACTGTTTTTTTTATCCATAGTTTTCATGTCAAAGATTTAACTTAGAATTTCATTGTCTTTTTTTCACGATACTATTTTTTTATTAATCTATATTTATATTCAATCGAAGAGCGGTTTTCTATATAACTAATAAGGAATATTTGACATTTCAAATTCAAAACATGCATGTGAATTATATAAATTTTAAGTTTATTATCATGTAAGAACATGATGTTGTTTTGATTATGGGGTTTTGAAGCTCGAAATCGCGTAGGCAATGAATAAAGCACAAATGACAATTTTCATCATCATCTTTTAATAGAATATATTTTTACTGGCTTTTACCTGTATTATTATTATGCATGCTTCTTTGAAAGCAGATGCGTTTTTAAAAGGTTGACCTTCTTTTACCAGTATTGATTTATTATTACGTATGCTTCTTTGACAATCGATACGCTTTTAAAAGATTGACATAGAACTATTACATTATAGCTGTTATTTCATCTCAAAATCTGTCGAGTTCCAAAACTTTGTTTGCCAGATAGAAAAATTGAAAATGAAAGTTTAAAATATATACAGAGAGAGAGAGAGAGAGATTAGTAGAGAAGTTTCATGATTGTTTCAAACTTATTTAAACTGGTTAATGATTTAAATTAATTAAGACAAATAATGACTTAAAAATAATAATGTTCGCATATGATAACTTTAAATTAGCGATCGTAAATGTCATTTTTTTTTTACTTTCTTTATAATGAAGGATGCAGTAAGAAAATATTGTAATCGTCAAAATATCCGATGGTCAAAGTTTAATAAATCTACACATTTTTAGATCTATGTCAGAAAATAAAAATTTTAGAATTATGGCTGTTACACGATAACTCAACAAAATTGTTCCAGGGAAGTGAAAAATTTGTTATGCTATACCAATACAAAATATGTATGTTGGTGAAATACATCAAATTGATGTTTGATTGTTTGTTTCTCCGAGAACATCCGAGAATACGACAAATAAAAAATGTCAGAAGTTGGATAATCAAAATTTAATACATAATTTTTTCATCAGAAATCTAAATTTCTATCATATTTTGGATCAAATTCATCAACGATCTCCCATCTATCGGTATATATATGTGTGTGTAAGTAAACGTTATAGCTCAAAAAGAACATGCATGAAATTCTATCTGCCGCTTTATAACCAAGATCGCCGATTAATTTAAAATTTAACACGAATCTGTAACAAATAAAACTTAAAATTCGTATGAAGTTTTTTTTCGCATACTACGAAACAGAATGCAAGATATTGCGTCATTGGAAGAATCGGCACGACTTCTCCTTTTGCGGACTTGCAGAAACTTTCAAGGGTTTACCACTTTTTCGATTCTAGAGGATGAGGACTTCATATATCGAGAAAAAAAAATATTCCAGACATTTCGAATATATGATAAAATCAAGAGGAAAACAATTGTGCTGATTTTATTAGAAATGCTCAAAATCATGATAAAGACATCGAAATATATCCTACGGGATACAGCTTTTTAGAATTTATTGAACGTTTGAATAAAAAGATAAAATAAAAGTACTCGATTTCATGACACATCTTTAACTCATTTCGTAAACACCGTTCTTGAAATTTGAAATACTAAAAATGATTTATAAAGATATGTTAACACGCTTATTGCTACCACTGATTCGGACCTCCTATCTGATTAGGTGACCCGTCTATTGCTGTTGTTTAATTATAATATAGAATGGGACATATAATTGAAATGTAGGTATGAATTACAAACTTTTCACATGGAAGCTAACGGTTATGAAAAATTAGACCAAAGTAACAGGTTACAAAACAAATCTTCACTCTAACTCATTTCATAAACACCTTACTTGAAATGTGAAATAATTTTCCCATTTAGGGAAAAGGTGCTAAGAGCCATATTCACTAAAATACGCGACTATTTGAGGAAAGTGATTACATGAAATATCTTTGCCCTAACTCATTTCGTAAACACCATACTTGAAATGTGAAATACTGAAAATAATATTTTTTTTTTCAACTATCAAATTTAAAAGATGTTAAATAAGCTAAATTCTCTAAAAATTCGAAGTTATTTGGGAAAAGTATTCGATTACAAGATAAATCTTCATTCTAACTCAGTTCGTAAACACCAGATTTGAAATGAGAATTGTTAAGTTAAAATGAAATTTCTTTTCCCTGAATCAACCGTAGAAAGTACTAAACTTGCCCAATTCAGCGAAATTCTCAGCCTTTTAGAGAAAAGAAAGGAATCAAACAATCTTTATCGCATTTATCGGAGGACCCAAATATGCGGTTGGGGGTATCCTTCTGGTCATCGATCATTTTTAAATAATGATTTCCAAGGTACCTCGTTGGGATCTGGGCTGGAAGAATGGGATCGAAAACGCTTTCTTTGACCTATTCTTTTCTTTTATTTGGTTCAGGGGTAATTTGAATAGAGAGTTTTGACTTTCTTTTACTAGACTTTTCTGATGGGTTCTTGAAAGCTGAAAGGAAAGGAAACGGTTTCTTTTTTATCACGTCAAAGTCCTTTTGGCTTATCATTTTTCGGTAGATCTTTTTTTTTTCCCAATATCAATCTCATTTATCTCCAGATTTTGCATATCTTTGGATTTTTTTTTCTCGTATTCTAAGCAAAATTTAGGGGAAAATAATCTATTGGAGGGGAAAAAACTCAGTTTATCAAGTCGGTAAGATTGTGCATCATATCAAAACAATGATAAATAATTTCAAAAATTCAAAATGTATCAGTTTATGATTAAAGACAAATCATTGAATTAAATGTTTGCAAATACGGTATTTTTTTCATTTGTGTAGTTTAAAATATGCAAAATATATCTAAATTTTAAGTCTAGAAGTAACCCTACTATGGTTTTAAGATATATATGGCTAGGTAAAATACACTGCTCAGATTCACAGGACACATTAAATTAAATTTTGATATTAAAGTTATATTTATAGCTGATGTAAATTACTTAATTTAAGTTTATTAGGTAAAATTATTATTATAGGTATTATATAATTAGGCACCTAAATTAATACATACTTGCTTAATTAGGCGTTATTTTAGGAATTTTAC
This sequence comes from Argiope aurantia, assembly GCA_026543865.1. Lineage (NCBI taxonomy): Eukaryota > Metazoa > Arthropoda > Arachnida > Araneae > Araneidae > Argiope > Argiope aurantia. Next base: position 951,455 of record JAPMOR010055826.1, on the reverse strand, counting down.
ATCACCAAACGCTTTATCAATATTATTTAATTCATTTTGCTTTCTTAAAAGAAACTGAGAAAAAAATATTTTAGACAAAGTGATTATTTTTTTTTATTTAATACATATTTGTACCTATAAAATGGGTGGCATGTTTGAAAACATTTCATAATTGCAAATTATGAGCGGTTCTTGAAATGTATTGTTTCATACTTAATATCATTGCAAAATATAAATATAAAAGAAAAAAATAGTATAATAAAGAAGTATATCTAAACAAAATAAATTAGTTCTTTTAACATATATTTTTTATTGTTTTTTGAATATAATTTTTATTTATTTATTTTATTATATCTATATTTTTGCCTTTTTTTTATTTTGCCTTATAAGTGCCTTTTTAGAATTTTTCATCACTTCTTATACAAATGTTGTACAATTTCTGACGATTTTTTTAAGGCACTGAAGTGAAAGGTGTTACTAAGCGACGGTGTCTCGAAATGAGGACACCTTTTGGACTCTCTCCTACACCTCCATTTTGATGTTCTCAAAAATAAATTTCAATCTTATACAGACTTATAAATAAATGCGTTAAGAATATTAGAATGCAATCAAAGGATGTTTTCAGGATTATAATTTTTAAGAATTTAAAAAAAAATCTCATATTTAAGTAAAACAATTGGAGCATTTTAAATAAAAATTCAATCACAATTAAAAATGTAATAAAATTTATAATTTAAAATAGTAGATTATATTAATAATGATTTTAAATATAATTTCAGTGGAAGACTTATTTCATAAGGTACCATCTATAATTCTAAAAGAAAAAGAGATGTTAATTTTCTAATAATTTTTGGAGCTTTGCTGTAAAAACGTTACATTAAACAAACTCTTAAGAAAGATATCTTTAATATATATATATATATATATATATATATATATATATAATTCCTTATATTACTTACTGAATGCTTGCAGCTGGAAACAAATACTTTATTTTCCTAACGACTTGTAAATGTGTAATAGATCAGGAATTTTAAATGTATTAATCTTAAGGCATTGATTAATACAAACATGTAGGAGTTTGTATTAATCAATATCCCCGAAGTGTTCTCCCATACACTTACTGAATTTCTTATTCCTGTCCTCTTAGCATAAAAATGTGAGTTTTGGATAGGACCACAAATAACTTACATAGAATGGAAAATGGAAAAATTTAGTCATGTTGTATCTGTTGCGTGCGGGCCTGGCAGTTTTACTGAATCTATCGTGCGAATATTTTATTTCGGAGGCCTTTTCTTGGAACAATTAATCCAAATTGTGGCAAGAACTGTATTTGTAGTCACAAGATCACATATCAAAATTTATTAGTTTAAATCATTGTCTTTTTAAGTTATTGTGTTTACGAAATGCGAAAGCACAGATCGATAGACGGTCAATTCTAAAATAGATTTAATTTGATATTTTACAAGAGTCTACTCTTTAAATAGTAAACTTGTATACCAAATTTCATCTATTTAGCTCGTTATGTTTTACTGGACGAGTTTACTGGTACTCGGATAGTCAGTCAGACTGATTTTCTCTGAAAGAATTTCTTTCAAAATATAATAGATATCTACCAATCAGGTCTGAAGTAGCCATATCAAATTTTATCCGACTAATACAAAGCAATTATCTTATTCACGATCGGATTTAACTTTTCAAAAGTGTTTTTGCATAACAGAAGATTTAAAACATAAAGATTCGTTAAAATCTTAAATTCGAATTTTTTCACATTTAAAATATTTTCTCTTTATTTCGTGTACAAGAAAATAAGAATTAAAACTACTGTACTTTTTTACTATGTTTTTAAAACTGAATTCGCATCAATAATAATAAGTAAACAATTAACGCATTAAAGAATGGCGAACGAAAAATTACACCTAAAGAAATCACATTTAATCCCATAGGAAATCCTATAACTCCCTGAGAAGTCAACTTTTGTTTTAAAATATTATTTACGTAATCACAATAATAAAATGAAGTAATTTTATACCCCGATTGTAATTATTTGTATTTTTCTAGAAACACCCTAAAAAGACACCGCTAATTTCATCTTAAAACTTTTACCGAGATTATTCTAATAATTCAGGCTTAACGAACCATGAAAGCACCAAAACTGCTTTCTTTGTCTTAATTGTCCATTTTCATGGATTAGTAAAGCAGTGGGCCTAAATGGATTTAAGAAAGAATTCAACTTACAGCCCCAGATAAGCAGTTTACGGTAGCAGAACTAATCAGAAGTATCATTAAGATGGGTTTGTTTCGTGCATGTAAGGAAGGAGACTGGATTTGTGGCGAATGGATCTTTCGCCGGAACTGCATTTGCATTTAAATGTTCCTCGTTCAACCGTTTTTATCGTTTAGCTAAGCGATCCTTCTGGAGAGTTAACTTGAGATTTGACTAAATAAAACTGGTTAGTCGCAGATTTCGAAATTGGGAAATCAAGGTGAAGGATGGGACATCTAAAATTTCTAAAGGATTTTGTTCCATATTATTTTTCGATCCACTGTTTATCTCGAGCAGACAGCATTTGCAGAGATTATCTGAATGGAAGACTGTGCAAAGTGAATTATTAAGGGAAAAACTGTACTTTACTACCGTTCTTGTGAAGAAGATTAATTCATTTGAATTGGAATAGCTATGATTTTAACCTTTAACACTCCAATGGCGACACAACGAGTGCATTAGAATTGGATACAAACGTATACTAAAAATACATATATTATTTATTCAACAATATAGACAGATTTGACTGAGATCTCAACTAGTAATTTTGTTTGCTAGGCGAAGTAATTGCATTATCTTTTAACTCTATTAATGCTGAAAGCTTCCAAACGCTTTTTAACAAAACTACAACGGACGCCCGAAACACCGGGGTATCGCTCCGTAACCCCCCACCCTCTTTTTTCCGCTAAACTGGAATAATGTGGTGCATTCTTCATTCATTAGTCTCTCGTCGAAATGAGTTTGGGGTAGAGGTAATTTTTTTTAAAATTTAGAGCTCTTTGAGGATATTTGAACATAGTCCATGATCGTAGAATCACTTGTATAACTTGGAGGGGCAGTTGATTGTATTAAAATGTTTTTTTATGGAAATGCGGGGTATGAAATGACGTGTTAAAGTACGAATGGAAATAATGGCATGGAAGAAAAAAAATGTGTTTCAAAACATTCAAATCATTTACAAAATCAACGCAAAATATTTCTTTGCAGAAATACAGTGCTAACAATACACTTCCAAAGTTGCTATCATTAACAGTAATACGAACTAAAGTAACGACCGGGTGGTCTGGAAATTTTTGAATGCGAATTTTACCATATAATGGATTGGGCGGGGTGGACCAGTCTGATGATTATCTCATTCATCAGATTTATCCAGCTTGTATTTCTGTTTTATCTAATAATCTACCCCCCGGGGGAACCTCGAAATGAGGATGAGATGCTTCCGACATGGTGGTTGGATTTCGCCACCCTGGAGGGAACACTAATAGGTGGGGGATCTAACTTCTCCCATCGATGACGGGACGTACTTCCTTCGGGAAGGGTTGTACCGTGGCCGTTGATGGCCTTTAGGACTCAACCACAGTTCCCGCCAATTGCTGTTGCGGCGGTCCGGTCATTCAATTTTATGATTTAAATCCGTGTGCCTTCGGGCGGGTCGGAGAGTTAGATGGTTGACTTGACTTTATCTAATAATCTGATGAACATTATTTACGACACTCCTTTTAACTTAGTGAATGACCTAATTGCACTACTACCCATTGCGGCTGCAAGCATGCGTGAAATGCCTGTCTTTTTTTTTAAAAAAATTATTTTCCAAACCCTTCTATATCGCTACCTAGCATGTATTCCAGTTGATGGTCGCAATTTCGAACATTTATTGCGAGTACTGTATTGCTGCAAAGAAGTACTTTGCGTTGATTTTGTAAATATACACATTTCTCCTACTGTGTCATTTTATAACAACCTTAACATGTCTCTATAGATTATACATTCCGATACAAAAAAAATACATGTTTTAGTATGATCAACCATCCTTCTAATTTGTTCCTATGATCGTAGAATCATTTTGTATATGCTTAATAGCCAGTAACTAAACGTAAGTCATTTGTTTATCCACCCCTTAGAAACACGGGCTATCACAGTAGATTTTGAGAAGGACAGGAGATTTTTCTTATCTCTGAAAGAGAACCTCGGATGTTCAAGTATTCTGAGGTACCTAAACACTTATGATCTTAGTTAGGAAAGGTTTGAGGAATTTAATCGTCGAATATGATAAATTAAGAATTATAATAATCTGATTAGTTTTCTGATTGTAAAAGAGCGTTGAAGTATGATATAATTCTGACTATTGAGAGATGAAAATAGATTTTGAATGTTTATTTAGAATTGATTCTAATTTGAAGCTGTACCAGTGGTTCAGGGGTTGAACTCTTAATTTCTAATTATCTGTAAAAAGCAAAAATTGCATAGTAACTATTGGCAAAAATTTACAAAAGCAAAAAAAAAAAAGTAAAATATTTTGCAGAACATTGAAACGAAATATTGTTTGGTATTATATTCAGTGGAATGAGAACATACAACAGATAGTGCAATAAATATAAAAATAACGAATAAATATTTTCTAGAAGGCGAAAGATTCTAAATAAAATATGGTAATAATAAATATAAATAATATATAGATTGGAATAAAATCTAAGAAAAAGAGAAAACAAACATACAATATGCCCACTCAAGTCCCTTGCCATCTTCTTAACTTTGAACAGCTAATGCTATATTGCTAAAAGCAGTGTCTAGATATTGTAAAGAAGCCATGCCCTACTGAATGAAACTGTACTAAATCGGTGACCCTCTACATTTTTGTGAATCATTTTCTCCTTTAAATCGTTTAGTTTTCGAGATAGCAATGTTAACTCTACAGTTCCCACCAGGTGGAGCCGTAAGCGGCTTCATTCATGTGGAGCATGGCTTCTTTACTAAACCTCAAAACCAATTATATGAATATAGTGGCAACCATTTCGAAATTTAGAGGGTGGTAAGGGACTTAAGTGGAAAGTTAAGGGAGCTTCAGTAGGAAAACCATAAGAAAACGGAAATTTTCGATGCTTTTTGCAGTAACTGACATTCACAAATAAGGTTATTTTGCCCTAGTAAACGAAACAAAAATGGAAAATTCTTAAACGAAAACAGAATAACAATAGAAACAATTATTTAGCCTTTAAAACTCGACTAAACTCAGAATATTTAAAGCAAAGATATATTAAAATAAGAAAATGATAAGAAACCAAGTAATAACCAAGAGCAAAAGTCTGAGTTACTCTTGATATAATTTAAATTCTAATTTTGATAGAAATTTGATATAATTTTAACCTGATTATAAATATCGATAGAAACTTGATATAAAATTAGAATTTAAAATTATATCAATAAGAAAAAATGAAATTTCATTTTTAAGAATGTTTATACCTTGATATTCATTGAATCATTTTTGTAACAATTAAAGCATTATTTGCAATTCCTAAATAATCTGAGAATCTTTCTAATTGTACAAGACTTCTAATCCCAGCTTTGACAACCCTTTAATAACTCATTACTTTAATTGTTCATTTCCGTGGATAAGATAAAATAAAGACCTACATGTATTTAAAATGGAATCGGCACTGCTCCTCAGACAAGTTGTTTACAGTACTTATAAATATGATTAAGAAAGTTTTATCGCTTATTTACGTTAGAAAGGACTGGATTTGTGGTAAAGATTGCATTGACTACAAATGAAAATCGCATTTAAATTCTCGTCCTTCAGCTGCTTAAATCGTAGAGCTACTTAATCCTTTTTAAGGAACGAAACTGCGATTTTACAACAAAGACTGGCTTTAAATTTTGGGCTGAAAGATAGATATTTCTAGGAAGGGAATGATGTTGTGTGCTTTTATTATTCGACTGTGTTTTTGAAGCAAGAGGGGACTATCCATTTAAATCAATGTTTATCGAAAAAAAATTCGATTGCTTATTAATTTTTATAATAAAAAAGTATTAAATGCTTTTGTCGAAGATGCAATTTCTTTGAACTGTTGTTTCGATGGGTTTTTTTTACTATGTTTCTGATAAAAATGAGTTAAAACTTATCACGAGACATAAAACTGTTTTATTCTCCATTTGCTGTTATTCATTTTTTAATTGCGACGTTATCACTTTTCTCGATTTTTTCAAAGAATAATATTGAAATGCTGAAAACTGAATTATCATTTTAATAAACAACTGATACCAGTTTGCCAATTTGAGGGCAGTGTCATGGAGTTCTTGAACTCAAGGTTCTTAACCTCTGGAAATAAGAGGTGGATAGAGTAATGGCATGGCAATGTGTTTACTTAGTAAGGGGTTGTGCTAAGATAAATAGAGGATTTACCTAACTTTTAACTAGGGAGGTGAAAATTCAGGACTTAACTGGGGAGGTGGGATTTACGAAACAGCATTTTCTTTACATTCAAGATACTTTTTCTATTAAATCAGCCAATACATTCTGCAGATGTTTTTCTTGATATATAAATATGTTTTAGAAATGTTTCAAAATATATTATCATTGAAAAAGGTAATTGCTTTTGAACATGCATTTTCTTCTTAAATTATATGTTACAACAAATAATATTCTTGTTCAAATAATATTCAACGTAAAAATATATTAATTTCTACGTTTTAAATAATATTTATTTTTCCAGTAACCAAAGGTATCTAGAAAATAATAAATGGAAAATTCAGCAACTATATGGAGAAAAAAAATTGACAATGGTTAAAGTTGTCCCTTTTTTCTTTTTTTTTTATCGATATTATTTCTACGCAGAAACTTGTGAACATTCATAACATGGTTTTCGAGGGCATTTTAAACATACAGGTTAAATACTAGTATAAAAATCAGCCTGTAGATTCTGTAGATATTACACTTGGTATATTAATATATTTTAGAATTTTTTTCAAAATAAATTATCACTAGAAAATTTAATTAACATTTTAACATATATATCAGAATCAGTCGAACGCGAACTTTCATCGAAAAAATCTTATATACAAATATCCTCATTGCTAAAATCATTTTATGATTCTTTTAAAGGTCTCTGGAGATCTGCTTCATAAGGAGGAACTATAGGTTGGGTAATATTTCGAGGACAAAGTTTTAGAGCCATCTACTAAGCCTATTATAAAACTGGAACACTAAAAAGAAGGTGCGGTCTCACAGGCGTCACACAAAGAAATAGCTGAAATATTTAGAAAAGCATCCACTGAAACCGGTTGAAAAAGTGCACGTGTAGTAAAGGTCATGAAAAAAGAAGCTACAGGGTCAATCCATTCGACTGAGCTGAAAATAGAATAAGGGTGGCCGAAAGTCCATCCTTAGGGGTCTGAGATATCGCCTCTCTCAGGTAAAGGGTTAATTGGTAACATAATACAAAAAAAAATCGTGAACGGAATGAAGAGAAGAGAAGAGAAAATAAATTTTGAGTGAATTTAACCAAATTTTATCTAGAGTCAATTCAGTTGGTAAAGCTATGGTGAAATCTTAGACATGAAGGAGATGACAAGGTCTCATAGCAGTTTTTGGTAGTGAAGGATCGTAATTTTCAATGTCTTTAATTATGATGTTATCTGTAAAAAAAAAAAAAAAAAAAAAACTGATAGAATCGACAAAAGAGATGTTATCGGTTTTTTTTGAAGGAAAGGTATTGATGGTGTCTTGTCCTGGAAGTTTGTGATACTATGATTTTTTTTAATGTCTTTATTCTTGACAGCCTACGGCATGTTGCTGATTTACCTAACAGTAAATGATTGATAAAATTGTTTTTTAGTAAATTTTATGAAAAGTTGAATCAAATTTTATTGCTAGAGGTCAAAACTATTCCAATCCTTTTTAGTTGCTTGTGAATTATGTCATGAAATATCACATTAACGTTAAATCCACTATTATTCGCTGTTAGTTTAATAATATATAACTAGCTGTTTTAGTGACTAGATATTATTCAATGATATCAATATAATTAATTTACTGATACAAAGTTGAGCTACGTCTTATCATTCTAAATAAAGGTTCTATTTTACATTATACTTGAACAATAAACAAGACATTTTGATTAATTAGCCATACACTCAACTTTAATTTCCTTCTCAGCGAAATAAACCGTTGAATGAAATTGATGAAAGTTATCAAGTTGTTAAGTTTGGGAGCTGTATCATTTTGTTATATTTCTAGAAAAAGGCATATGATCATTGACGGCGCATTTAAACAACACACACTATCAAATGAATAAAAAAAAAATTGGGTGAAAATTTTTATAGTGATTGGAATTGAAGAGTCCTTTAGAATTGCTTCTACGTAGAGAATGCACAATGATATATCTTTCAAATTTCTTCTGAAAAGAGGACATTAAGGAGGAGGCATAAATGACGATTCAAGCCATATTTTCGTATCATTAATTCCCAAACGCTATAAAAATTGCGACAATCGATACAATGACTGAGATTTCCAAATTCTATAGTTCATTCTTCCCATAGAGAATGAAGAATGAAGTAGTGTTTTTAAAAATTCTCTCAAAAATGAGGGTTAGATGGAGATTTGAAGAAAAAAAATATTCTTTGGAATTCATCCAGCCTCCAAATTTGGCTCATTTCTAAAATTTCTATTTCTTCTACTCTATCCTACCTAATAAATTCTAAAATATATATATATATTTCTACTTCTAAAATAAATCTATATATCTTCTGGTCTCTACTTCACTGAGCATTCTTTCTGGTAGAAAACCTTGCCAGAAACTTCCTACCATAAGAGCTATGCTGATTTCAAGTTTAGTTTAGTTATATTAACGTCCCGTTTTAAAGCAACACTAGGGCTATTTTGGGACGGACCTTGTAATTTTGAACCGCGGTCAGAAGACGGGGACGACACTTGAGCTGGCACCCCCCTCTCTACACCAGCGGGAGGACGTTTGGGCAGGACGTTTAACGTGCAGCAGACCCGCTTACACGATGGTTCTTAGGTGGAATCGGGTCTCGAACCTCAAATCCTCCTGTTCCGAAGCCAAGACCTTACCACCAGGCCACCACGGTCCCCATGCGGATTTCAAATTGTTGATACTTATTTACCTTGATATACTTGACCTCTATATACGACATCAATGGACATCTTCTCAAACGCCAAATTAAAGTAATGAGGTATATCTCAAAGTTTGGTACAGCTCCTAGACTTAACAATTGAACTGATTCCACCAATTTCGCTATCTTAATGGTTATTGCCAATTTGCAGACGCTTCTAGTAAGAATGTTCTATGTTTCTTTTTCAAGATTAATTAAGTGCTTGCTTTTGATGTGATGAGATCTAGCTCATCAGAATTGGTTGATATGACGAATTTAATTCTGTTTCGAATTTATAATATTGCATTCCTATAGCTCTAACTCAATGTGTGTCAATTCAATGTTCCCCTGACATTGGTAACAAACTTGGTGATTAATTTAGCTACACAGGCTACAAAAATGTAAGTCCTAATATGTGAGAAACTTGACAATAACTTCATTAGTGTTCGATTTTTTTTCTTTTGTTCTACAGGGTGTTTCGGTGAACCGTTTCAGAACTTCTAAGAGGGGTAGGGTACATCCTGACAA
>JAPMOR010055826.1:899204-931611 GCA_026543865.1 Argiope aurantia | reverse complement strand
CAATTGAAAATGATAGTATTAAAATTAACAAGAGGAATTTATATTGCATATATAATCTTGCCTGATGAAATATTTCCAGTAAAGATTTCAGCTATCAGATTTATTAAATGCAAATATCACACACATTCGTGTTTAAAGAGATAAAAATCTGTATACTCAGAATGATTTAGCTTAACTACGGTTACAATATGAAACCTCAAATACACTTTATATTATTTAATATAATACTTTCAGAGTGCTTTGGAAAAAATACTTTTTTTGAAAGTAAAGATGGAAATTAAATTAAAATGTTTTCAATCTAGAGTTTTGAATTAAGGATTTAATAATTTCCAGAAATAATATGTGAATATTGTATTTAGTAGTTAAATAAGTTAAGAAATGACATTAAATAATCAAATGATTATAACTTACTTATATGGCAGCATTAATATAAATTGTTCTCTATTTTTCTATTTTTTTCTTTGTAAAATTATGCTGCAAGTAAATAATATATTCAGATATGTTTTTAAAGTTTATGACCGGTCATAGTAGGAAACACACTGAAAATGAAAGAAGATACTTCAACTGCTATTTTTTTAAATCGATTTTCTTTCAAAAGAAATATGTAGCTATAAAACTTCCGTTTTCCATGATAAATGGAGCAATTATTCCATTAAAATATTGTTATTACTAAGCTGTCGAAGTTTATGGTAAGTTATAAAACACTACTGACGTAAACTTTCAACAGAAACACAACACAAAAGAAGCCTTAATCACATTTTTCAAACAAAGCTGTTGAGGAAAATTTATGAAAAGGATTTAAAAAGAGAGTGTTCCACAGATTTAAATATCAAACCTCCTTTTCTTTGAAAATATTACCTTACGTGAGCTTGAGAGCCTCTTTACACAATCCAGTTGAAAAACAAAATGATCTCGCACGAGCGCTTAGCTCACCAAAAGTTCTCAAACTGAACGAAAAGTTTTCTTGATATCGCGCGATTCTACTACGATAATAACATTATTCTCAGTCTTTTGAGTGTTCACTTGGCGAACTTCAAGTGCCGTGCAGTTCAGTGATATTAAAGGGAATTTTCATTCTCTTCTCCTTGAGAACTTCGCCATGTGGCACTCTTGAGCACGATTTGGCGATCAATAATGAAGCTCTGGGCGAGTCAGCTTTTCAAAACTCACGTGCAAGCCTTCTGATAGATGGCGCTACAGTTTGTACCGAAAACGAATGGCGTTGAAATTTTCCATCTTAGTTACTATTCTTTTTCTGTTGAAAAATCACGGAACTTTTTATTTTTTCCAATCTTGGCAATTAATAAATATGTTATAATTGAACAGAATTTATTACATAGACATTATAGACATTCGATTTTGGGAAAATGCAATCGCTGGAATGATATTAGTTTTCATTTTTTAATAATAATATTCTAAATGAAGTTTTCTTTGTTTTTCTTATCATGTATATTCTTTTTTTAGTTTGTTTGTTTTTCTTCTTTCAAAGTATGTTGAATATTCTGTAAAGAGAAACAATAATATCATTTATATGTATTTGGAACAAAGGAATAAAATTATTAAAAATGTTTGAATGGAAAAATTTAATTTAATTAATGAAAATTTAATTAAAAAATTGTAATTTAACAATAAAAAATTTCAAAATATACAATACATTAACAGCTAATTTTGTATACATAGACAATAATATTAATAGAGCATCTAAATATATAATAACATCCATACAGTTCTAGTGTTGATCGGTACTGTAAGACATTTTTTGCAACATAGTTATTCAAATTATACAAAAAAAATCATGATAATAATAAATATTTCTTATATAATTACTATATTATCTGGTTTAGATTAAAATAAATATTTTTCTTTATATCATTTAAAGATTAATATTATTTTAATTTATTTTTATTTCTAACACAGGAAATTAATTTCATAATTGTAAATAATAAAAGTAACTTTAAAAAGAGTAATTTATTAACGCTATAACAGACAATGTAGTCATTTAAACTATTTTAACTTAGTAAATATAATTTTAAAGAAAATATATATTCTTTGAATTTTAATCTCTTTTATTTTCTTTTATTCTCTTTTTTAACATTCCTTAAATTTACTCTATATTTAGAGAATTTAAAGAAAGAAAAATCGAGACAGTTAATATTTTTATAAATGTATTATTCCAGATTTTTCATTTATGTGTGTGTGTGTGTGAGCGCGCGTGTATGTTATGGATCGTTTCTCTTAAAATTTATTATTTATTTTATTTAATAACTGTTGAAAGTTCGAAATTTCGTTATAAAATATGTAAAAATAAATTAAAATTAGTGATAGGGTAATCGTTATAATTTTCATATCCATCTCTTTATTAACTCTTGCCATTAATAATTATGAGTTAATTTCTCTGGAATATTACTTGTTTTTGTATTTCAGATTGATATCTTAAACATTTTTTTCATGCCTTTGATTTCCCACCAAAAATTTTTTCAAGCTTCGTACTATGATATACATTAAAACCAAGTATTTTAATAGGCTTAAACTTGTTCTATTTAATGTGTTTCTAATGGAAAAACCTCCAATGACATCCTGATAAAACTGTAATGTAAATTCTATTTTAGATGTACTGTATCTATCACGGTATTGTAATTAGTTTCTGTTTCATCATGGAAACTATATAGACTATAAGCATAATGTATGTTCAAATAAAATTGATGAATTTCTTCAAATTGATGAAACTATAAACACAGTTGAATTTCTTTGCAATAGTGAAATGCCTGTCACAATGAAATGTATTATTGAAAATCATCAAAAAAAGTGACACTTCAGATAAAAATTTTATCTTTAAATACGTAATTTTTTAAAAAAAATTTTATACATTACAGTTATCACAGATTGTTAAGGAAAATCTTTTAAATATTGCTTAAAGTTTAATTAATTAGAATTTCAATTATAAATTGAAGAAATAGCTTCGAGATGCACATTCTCAAAGTATAATTTTTACCTATTTATGTTTCTCTGAATCAAACGATCTACCCTAAGAGGCTCCCAGATACATTTTGTTTTATTATTAATAAAGATTATTTTTCTAAAAAATGGTTGCTAAAGATATGGCAAATTCACATTATATGATTTATGGTACGCTGTAGTAGTTATAGGGGTGAAGACGATATCTCTTTGTAAAATACGTCGTCACTTTTTTATATATCTCTTTCAAACATTGTATAAGTGATATGGATAAAGATAGTAAGTTTAAAAATTATTCAATTAAAAACATTTTTCAGTTTAGGAAATGCATTTCAGATTTCTTGCATATATTTCATCGCATCTGCAATGACTTCGAATATATAATTATAAAATTGTTATTTTTCAATGAAATTCTATAAAAAAGAATAGCATCGTATATATCCATTTATGATAATATAACGGCAATTAATTTATATAATGTCATTGCTATTTAATGAACAAATATGAATGCCAATTTACAGTTAACAATATCATGCATTTTCGCCTGGTGCGAAATTTCTTCTTCAGATAAAGGTATTCTTTCAAAAAATATATTTTCAAAATTTTAATTAAAGTTTTAATTAAAAATTAATCGAATTTCTTCAATAATATAAACATTTATATGATTTACCTTCTGTATTTAGGAGCAAAAACCATTTTTGAGTCACTTAAAGATTCAAAAGATTAAAGGTTCACTACTAATGTCATTTTTAATTTAATTTAGTTTATTTAAATTTTAATGAATTCTTCAAAATATTTTTTTACGTGCAATTCATATTATTAATTTTCATTATTTCGTTATTGTATCTATGCACTCGCACGTTGTGAGGATATGTATTATTTTTTAAGTTATCCTTACTATATTAAAATTTTAAAAATAATCAAGAGAAATTAAAAGAAAAACATTATCATGTTAGGATGTTTTGGACTGGAAAATTGAAATTCTTTTGAGAAATTTTCCTTTTTCTTTAACAATTGAAAGAGATTTCCGAATTTAATAAATACGGTTCACTTGACTTGTATCATGTGATCACGAATAAATACCACATCATTAAAAATATAAATTTAAATAGTAAATTCCAGATTCAATAAATTCGAGTTTATTCATATGAATTATAATAATTTTGAATATTTATTCTATGGTAACAAATATTACTAAATGGCGTAGTAAAATATGATGAGCTTAAAAATTTAATATTAAAAAACAGTAGACTCAAAATTCTCTATGCCTTAATTAATTAATTGAACTGGAAATTACACATTTATGTCGCTAATTGATAATTTCTTTAAACTGTGATTTACAAAAAAAATCGCTATTTGTTTATTTTATTTTAAAACTTTAAGAGCACTTTTTACTAAAGAAACCAAAGAGTAACTATTCTCTTTTTTGTTAATAGTAAAATTCATTACATTTGTGTAACATAATTTACATTTGCTTTATAAGACAATTTATAATTAATTTTCCAGATCAAGAAACATTTACTCATAAATCAAAGAATTAAAATGCTTTTTAGAAAAAGAATTACCAAAAGTAGCATTGATCGCTTGTAATGTTAGAAATGAATCCCCTATATTAAATCAAAACTTAATTGCTTTTCGAAAAGCTGGATCCTTATTTTCTTCCTTAGATATGTCGACAAATTTCTCATGAAATGAAGAAAATACTCAAAAAGTTATTTTTTTAAAAATATTTCTTAAGTAGCCAATATTTTGTTCTATGTTAACATTTGGAATAATATAAAAACAAATTACTTCAATTTTATGAAGTTAAGAGATTGAACACTGTTCGGAATGCTGAGTAGCTCCAAATTGCTATTTACAAAATCCAATAAATCAGGAGCATTCATCATAAAATCTTATTTGTCATTTATAATATACTGAATCATTTATATTACACTAATGGAAAATAAACTCTATTTCTCCGAATAAATACGCAGTCCATGTTTTTAATAAGGCGACTCGCTGTATAATAAAAAATGTCTTGGTTCGATTTCAATTTTAGACTAATTGGAAACTGCTTTAGAAAAGAGCTTAGTTTCTTTTAAGCCAATAAATATAGGATGGTGTCTTTGGACAGATAACAACTGTATCAATAAAAATTCGTTAAATTCTTTATAAATTCTATTTCCCGCAAAATTCTCTCTTATTCGCTAAAAGTTCAAACGAGTTTTTGCTTTAAAACTAATTAAAGTCTTTTGGAATTTTTTGTTATGTGCCGAAAAAACTCATCCTATTTGCTCATCTTTCTGCTTTCAATTTGCAAAATAAAATTATAAATCTACCAATATATATTAAAACATTTTTTACTGAAACCGACGATGTTTATAAGTTTTCTTTGAATACTTACATTGAATAATGAATTTAAATCTAATAAATTTATGCTGTACTTTTATGTTATCAAACTTCAAATTTTTGCATTTGAAATACAGCCAAACCTCATTTTTAACGAGCACTTCGCAGAGCGAAAAAATAAAAATATAAAAAAAATGACTCGCTTAACAAAACATGTTTCGCATAATAAGTAATAAAGAAACATCGCAACGTCATTTGTAGGATATGTTTATTTATCTTGCTCTATCTTTAAAACTTTCTAATGGAAATTTTCATTTTTTTTTAAAGTAGAACTGGATTTGAATGAATTTAATTTTAATAAATTTAGTTTAACGTGTATTTTATTTAATCACACCACCAAATTTTGCATTTAAAACACAGCCTCTCTTAACAAGCACCTCGCATAGCGAACAAACAAAAACACAAAAGAATGACTCGCTTAACGAGAGATGTTTTGCATAACAAATGATGAAGAGACACATTCGGGAATACGTTTATTTATTTTGTTCTGACGGCCGTGGTGGCCTGGTGGTAAAGTCTCGGCTTCGGAACCGGAGGGTTTCAGGTTCGAGACCCGATTCCGCTGAAGAACCGTCGTGTAAGGGGGTCTGTTGCACGTTAAATCCGTCCTGACCAAACGTCCTCCCGCTGGTGTGGTGTAGAGAGGGGGGTGCCAGCTCAGGTGTCGTCCTCGTCATCTGACCGCGGTTCAAAATTACGAGGTCCGTCCCAAAATAGCCCAAGTGTTGCTTCAAACGGGTCGTTAATATAACTAAAACCAAATTTATTTTGTTCTATCTTTAAAATTTGCTGATTGAAATTTTAATTTTGTTTTCAAAGTAGAACTGGAATTGTAAAGCATATATATTTGAGAATATTTAAAAAGAAACTATAAACACTTTGGTAAATGTCATAGTTTCAAACTGTGAGGACAGAAAAATTTCAATCAAACCTGGCTTAATGAGCACTTCTCATAGTGAATGATTCATATTACTAACTCAACAAAATGTAAAAAATTAACTTGCTTAACGAACGATGCTTTGCAGAACGAGTAACGAACGATCACTAAAACGACACATTCTGGATTGTTCTCTATTTGTTGCCATTATATTTACATGGCAAAATGTTGAACAGATATTGTTGTCGGACACGACTTCCAGAGGTTTGAACAAGTCTTAATTGACGAGATCGTGTCTCTGACAAAGATTATGAGACTAGAGATGGATAGTAACTACATCGATGAGCTGGTGCAAGTGTGTAGCAGAAACTATAGAAAAACGTAGGGAGCTGCTTTCTACGTCACATCAAAAAGGTACAGAAAGGAAAATAATAGACTCAACAGAACAATAAACTTCTATTGAAATAAGGCAGATATTGAAACCATTCGAAATTATTGCATCGTGCGTTGAGAAGCAGTCACCAAATATGGCAGTAGCTATGCTCGCCACAAATCCATTTACCTTAAATACTGATTTTAATATTTGGCTCATTTTTGCCAAATATTGAAACACAGCTAAAAACAAATGCCTTTACTTAACTTTCTAGCAAAAAGGCGAGGATTATAGATAATGAATTACATTATTAAAAATTTGCTTGAATATTTTTTTTTTTCGAAATTTTTTAGAATTTCTATTTTGCATGCGTTTTTCTGGAAAAAAAAATTGTTTCTCAATTACAAGTACGATTAGGAACGAATTATACAAGTTAAGTGAAATTCCAGTGTATTCTCTTTCATTGCCATAGTTATTAATTACATCAATAATACCTTAAAATAAAATAAAAGCATCTATGTTTGATAAATTGTAAAAATCCATAAACTAGATTAAAGTGCACCATCCTATTTGAAGAACAAATTTCTTTTATAAAGATAAGATCAGGATATAATGCCATAGATGTGCGTATAATTTTTGGAGGATAAATGAAAATTGAAATACGAATTTAGGATAGGAGGTCAAATGTTCTGTCATTGTTGAGATATATAAAATAAAATAGTAAGGGCGCTATTTCAAGTTATGCCCTCATCTTGTAAACAGAATTTTTAAAAAAAAATGAAAAATCCATTTTTACCAGTCATAATAACATTTCCGCAAAGCAAAATTAACCAAATAAAAAAAATTATTTTCACTTTAAAACTCAAATATTTGTAGCATTCTATTTAAATAATTTTTTAAAGCATCAGTATTAACAAAAGGCAAATAATATTGAATATGAAATTCTTATTTCATCGGCGATTATTCAAATGTTTAAAAAATTTGTATGCTGAATATGGTCGAAATTAAAATGCGATTCTAACAATATGAGGGTAGAGTTAAGGTAATGTGCCGTCTCATTTGTCTTTCCCACCTTATCAAATGGAATAAATTCAAATATAAATATAAATTAATTTTGATGTTCCGTAAAAATAATTATTAAACTATAGTTACCAAATACTTTATACTATTTACGGATCCAATTCAATGTCCAAAATGTCAAATTTACGGACTTTTTTCTGGCGTATTTTAGTATGCATTCATTAGTTACGCATTTCAAAAATCACTAATAAATGCCTCATTCAAACGCTACATATTTTGTGAAAAATATTATTTTTTTATATTATATGACATTATCTTAGGTTGCGTAGTTGTAGATATTTTATTCATGACAAATGAATCACGTAATTTTATGTTATTAGCTGTAGTGTGCTTAAGGTAGGTGACTACGCTAAAAAAGTCGCTTTTCCTGCGAAATTATGATTTTTTATTGCATATTTTTCGTTTGAAAAGGTTTCTTTATAAAACCATTAAAATTTTGTTTCGAAATCTATTTTTTTGGAAGTTGCACTGATTTTTATATTTGCATTTACACACGTTTTAATGCTAATTTACATCTTTAGATGCTATTTTCTGAAATATAAAATATGGTACAATTTTCTTACAAAAAATCTCATAAATTAAAATTTAAAGCTTATTTTTTGTTCAAATTCAGTATAATAATTTCTCAATATGTTCTGCAGTTCTGTACATATAGAATAAGTAATCTAATCATTTAGAAATATTTTATATTTATTTTAAGCTGTCAGTAGAAAAATTTCTCTATATAGCAGCTGTAAAATTTCGCATACAACTTTATTTAGTTGCCTGCGAAATTTTAATCAAATCATTTGATAAATCTCTAAAGTAGTTTTTTTTTCTCTTTTTTAGTCAAAATAAAAGGTTAAAGGTTTTATAGATTTTTCAATCTTTTTACGCAAATATTTAAAAATATAACTATTATCGAACATTTTTTTTTTTAAATTCGTCTTAAATTATTTTCACGAAATTATAAATTATTTCAACTATTCGTAAAATTAGAGTTGCAAAAAGAAAGCATCAGTATAAGCAATTAGATTTCTTCTTAGCAACTAATCAACATTATATTAGGATGCTGGTTTCTATGTTTTAAAGCCACTTAACATTTTATCTTAAACTAACTCTTTGATTCACATTTAACCTGAATTGCAGAACTAACGCATTAATAAGAAGCAAACCAATTTACTCATATCAACTAAATGATTTAATATTGTTATGTTGGTAATTTTATCTCAATATTATTTAATATTTTATCCTAAATTAATTCTTTGACACATTCAACTTGAATTATAGAATAACGCATCAATAAATATCTGTTCCCATGGTCTGTTGCCTTTACTGATGTGTCGCGTCCAATGTAGAACCACTCTCGCTTTTGGACGTCGATCGAAAGCTTCCTGCAAACTGTATGTAAAATTTTAAAACATCAAAGAGCTTCAAATAACCGCTAATGAGGGAAAATAGGGCAAAAGGCACCAAGTCAAATGGCGCGCACGGGACGTCGGAATGGCGCTTAAAAGCAGTCAAGTTTATTTTTTTACATAATATTGTAATGCTCTTGTGTCTAGGAATTACTTAATAATTTACCCTAAATTAATTCTTTGATTCCCATTCAACCTAAATTATAGAATAAATACATCATTAAAAGCTATGATAAAATATCGTGACGCTTGTTATGTCTGAAAACAACTTAATATTCTATTCTAAATTAATTATTTGATATTAATTTTAAACCTGAGTTGCAGAATAATGCATCAATAAAAGCATTCATTCTTAGCAGTTAAATAATATATAATATTGAGATGCTAGTTATTGTGCCTTCGAACTACTTTTTAATTTATACCATACATTAATTCTTTGATTCCCGTTCAACCTGAATTGTAGAATAAAGGCATCAATAAATGCGTCAAATTTATTCAGAAGAACTAAACGGTATAATATTCCGATACTGCTTGTCATTTTACCTTAATTTAATTATCTGATTCACGTTTAAACAGAAATACAAAATTAGCATACCAATAGAATCCTTTCGTTGAATCTAATGAAGTCCAAAATTATTTAAAACCCGTATTTTGTCGAAGATAATAGTGAAAAGTTTTTGGCCCATCCAATCATATACCTGAACGATAGCGAGCAAACGATAATTAGAGCATGATGAAAGATTTCCTACTACAAAATTCTTAAACAATATTGAACTAGGGCTTCTTTCATCAATTTTTTAGAATCTAGCTAAGAAAAAGATGTCTAATTTTCACCGATTCAGGAAACCATGTTCTCTTACCCAGACGAAAAAATTCAGTGGAGAGGACAAGAAATATAGTTCTTAAGAACGAAGAACTTATAGATTTGCTGACTCTCATGTTTTACGAGAAAGAAAAAGAATATCTAGAAAAGAAACCATCGGAATCAAATATGGTTCAAAATGTTCGAAAAATCTAATTTAGAGGTGGTTGTGATGGATTGTGTAACGATTCAAAACCAAAATATGATTCCTTCACCTTAAAACATAATTATTTTCTTTTGTGTCACTTACTTGATAGGTAGCCCTTGGTTTCCTTTAAGACTATTAGTTTGCTTGTGTAAGATTAGTTTGCTTGTGTTCTTGTAAGTTCTAGATAGAGACACTAGAAATTAAGAAAGTGAAGATATCGCTAGAGATATCTAAATCTACTTTTTATATTTATTACAGCTTGTACAAGAACAATAGATAGGTTGTTATATTTTAAGATAGATATTTAACTTTTTTAAAAATAATTCAATTTTTTTAAGTATTTTCTTTAAATACATCTGGAAATTTTCTTGATAAATAACCTTGATGAGATCGAATTCAAGTTTTTGTATTTACCAGATTTAAAGGTCATTAAGTTATATATTTTAAAGAACTTATTTACATTCTTTTATGGAGACAAAAAAAATTCTGGTTAAAACAATTGTTTTAATATTTTTTTAGGATAACGTTACTTCGCAATTATTTTGAAATGCATTAGTTTAAACGATTTCTCATAATTTATCAAATGAATTACAGAGAAACTGTTTCAAATTATTTCGACACTCGAAATAATTTAAAATTTGGTATAATCTGAATATCTAGTATTAAATTCTGAATTCCACTTAGAAACATGGTCCTTGATAAGTTAAGCATTAATATTTTCCTCTACTTTGTTTAAATTCATTCAAAGTCAATTCATGAAGCAATATAGGAATTCGATTTTGCACGTTCGAATTATGTGAAGTTATAAAAAACTATGCAATGCAAAAGTAAAAGAAATATAAGCAAAATATCTTAATAACTGCAAGAGTTAATAGCTCTGAATATAATATAACTTGTATCATCTCTTTCTATATATATGTATCGAAAAAATTTTATTCCGGCATATTTTCTAAAAAAACATCTGAAAATTTATGAATCGAATAGCAATACCTGCATATTAATATAAGACATCTGATGTGTACAATCTTAAACAAAAGCTTTACCTGAACAAACCCAAAGAAGTCAAACTTGGATATTGAATGGCATGATTGCAAAATTACTTTTTTTCCTACTATTTACTTCAAGGTATACCTAGCGCCATCTATTAGATTCTGTGGATAACAGTGCTGCGAAGCATATTTATACTTGTCGTGTTACTCATATATTACAGAAAAACATTTTTTTTCGTTATATGTTTTATAATTTTATTGTTTGCTTACTTATTATTTTATAAAAAGTAATATTTTAAATGTTATTTTATATTACTTACAATAATTAGTTTTCTCCAATAATGCGTGGGTTTTCTGTATTATAGCATCGAATCTTAAATTACACTGCTTGAAATTCTGATAAGAGCGATAGAAAGCAGAAGTGCAGATAATATATTATAAGCTTAAAGCTGACAAGTAATTAACTTAGAAGACAACTGACTGCATAATTGATTATAACATAAATCTAATTAATATAAGCCTATTATAATGTCAGGTACAATGCACTTATCCGGCGATTGTAATATAATAAACTAGACGTCTTGTCGCAATATTATTAACCGTAAGAGAATTTAAAAGGAAATAATTTCAAAACAGAAAAATTTGATTAAATCCCCAAATTCTAAAAAGTTGCTGTAAAATGTTGAGGGTACAAATAATGTTACAAATGTTGTTATGAAATAGTTTTAAATGTTTTATTTGTGTGAAATTAAATCAAAATTCTAATTATATATTGTTTTACATTGAACGAACTAAACATTCGCACTTTAAAAAAAGAGTGATTTTTTTAATGCTTTCTTTTCATGCATGTTAAAATATATAAATTACTTGTAAAAAAACTTGTAAATTTGCTTGTTGTTTAAATATTTCATTTATAAATTCTAATTATTTATTGTTTTACATTAAATGTTGGCACTAAACATTTACACTTTCTTAAATGCAAAAAAGATAAATTTTATTACTCTTTTCATGTTAAAATATATAATTACTAACAAAACATTCTTTCGCGTTGTAAATTAAGTATCTAAAAGGTTTCTTTGTCACTTTTATCATGGTTTATTAATTAAAGTGTAAAAATATTCTTGTTTTACTTCCATCTGCCGATGAACAATTATATTAAGTCCACTAGTTTGAATATTCATTGCAAAGAAGTACGATGGGAGCTTTTTTTCTATTGTAATAGTTATGGTATATAGTATTATATACAGTATTAAAAATAATAAAAGATAAGATTTACAAAATAATATATTGAATAATATTCTGAACGACATTTTAGGGAATTTTAGCCATATTTCTATTCGTAAGTATTACATAGGAAATCCTCCCAATTCCCTTTAAGTTACAATAGAAACATTATTCATTCACTTTCTTTTTAAAATTCTGAGAATGATAACAATTTGCTTTGAATCTGCAATGATTTTCTCCAAGTTAATGAAAATTATTGCTATCATTCGATTCACTTGGTCTTACATCCAGCTGAAAGGCATGCCTCATTTGTAAACCAATAATCAAATTTTCCCAAATTTTGACTAAAAATAATATAAACGTCATCGTTAACTTGGAATGAAATACCTAATCACAGTATATTTTTCTCGAAGTTCGAGCTAGAAAAAAAATCTACCAACAATAATTAACTTTAATCGAGACACATTTTTTAGCAAACATTTTACTTCAAAAAGAAATCAAATAGTTTAATAGTTCTCTATTTGATAGGTTAAAATATTTTATTTAATATGTGTGTTTGAAAATTCTTCGCTACAGAAATTCAACATGTAGGTGTAAATTGGAAACAATGTAGCAAGTTCGATGACATATAAAGATGCTTTATTCTACAAAAGAAGTGAAAAAAATCTACGAAACACTGGTAAAAAAATACAACTGAAGCGTACTTAACGATAGTATTTACAAAAAAAAACATAATTCAAAGCTATTTCAGACTTGAAAGTTCCTGGTATTAACCCAACATTAAAATTAAATGAATTCGAATTCTATCCACTTCCATGGTTGCACATATCTCCTATCAGAAAAGTTTTACCATAAATTAATAATTTTTAGGACTTATTCATAGTTCCCGCCTCTTTTCTGCAATGATGATTTCTCAGTTTATCCTAAATGCTTAGGCATGGTGGGGGAAACTCCGACAAGGACTTCATACCTCCAGTATATCCCAGTTGGCAGAATACAATAGTAATAACAACAACCAAACGGAACTGAAATTGAGTCCTAGTAACCAATATTGTCAAATGGACAAATATTCCTGTAAGAGTTACATCTAGACATGGAAATAAAAGTAAATAACCCATCTTAATTTAACAACACATGAAGAAAGACCAATCACCATACTAGAATACCATGGAAACTTCCCATCCTCGTATCTGAGTTTGCCTCATTTTGGATTATAGTAAAACATCAATACATAAATAACTATAAATATCTACTGGTAAAGAATATCTACTAACCGAAAGTATTTGTAATATTTTTTTACCTCTAACAAAGAAATATCTACAGCACATATTGCCAAATTATAACTGTAGTAAAGGTAAGCGCACCACGCCATAGAATATTGTATATGCCTGACGAACAGCGCCAAAGAATGGTATGAGCAGATAAAACTAATTTGTAGCGTTGAAACAAACAGATTTTGATCACACATCTTAATTTTTGAGCTTCGATTCTTACAAATTATAAATCAATATTCTAAATTAATATCTTAATTTAATGTCGTATGTATCTATTATGATAATATTAATGCGATTAATTGTATTATTTCAAAAAAGATACATATTGTCATAAAATTAAGTATCATATCCACAACAGAAATCTCTCAAAGATTTATTCCTTTGCAGAACCATACAAATATTCTTCCTCTGCAAAAATTCTAATCATTTCCATTACAATCTGATGCCCTTCCATCAGGAAAGTTTCGAATCATTTCTGGAAACTTCTTAGTTTTAATATATGAAAGAGGAAGTCATCATGACTCTCAGAAACCAGTCGCCGTAGTCAATGACTTAAAGCGATTTCTAAGAATGAAACTTCAGAATTCCTTATTTATGGTTGAGAAGTCATTAGTAACTACAGGCACTGATTAAATGGGTTCCATTTAAAGTAGGAGAGGAATTCTATATTTTGAATTAAACTCAAATTCTCAGACTTTGCTGACTTAGCTCTTTAAGCATCACATTCAACTGAATCTGATTAGTGAAATCTTCAAATTCTGCATTTAAGCTTCTAGATTCAGTGAAGTTTAGCTGGGTTTCGAAATTTGGCTATTGATAATTTGTGAAAAGGATTTTTAAGCAGGGAAGACATGTTTGAAATTATATTAAATGTTATTAATTATATACTTCATGAACGGTTTGAACATTGAATTCATGTTTGGTCAATGAATGGTCCAGAAATGGTTTTTGCTAAAGATGTCATTGATTTAGTTTAACATGGTTGTTAAAAATGTTAATAATTTTATGTAATATGGTTGTTAAAAATGTTAATAATTCTGTATAATATGGTTGTTGAAAATGTCACATTTTGTTTAACGTGTTTGGTAAAAATGTCATTAAGTTTATATAGTTTTTTTCAGCAAAATGTTTTTAAACTTCACATTTCGAAGACATATTCCTCAAATTGTTTTAGAAGCTTTATACTATTCTATTTGATCATTTTGTTATGCATTTTTCTAATTTTTGTTTACATTTTATACATTCAATTATCTCGCAGGAAAGAGAAGCAACAATTAAAAATAGATGCATTTTAAAACATTTTTATCATTGCTTGATTCTTAAGTTAAACTTTAAATGTAAATATTAGAAAATTTCAAACAATTTATTTGCACAACGTGCGAAATTAAGCTGAATTTATCTTCAGATTATCAACAAAATACTAAGATGAATTATTAATAACAACAGCAATTAAAACAATTTGGATTTTAATCCAATATAAAATATATTGTTATGAAATATGCCGAAACATTTTTAATTAGGTTTACAGAAATTAAAAAGAAAAAAAATGGAAATATTTGAATAGATAATATTTTGAATTTTAAGATGATATTAAAATATATGATGTGTAGATGAAATATAGATATAGATAAAAATATGCTGATTTTCCCCTTCTAAATTATATAACATTTTAAAATCTAAATTAAGCCTTAATTAATTTCCAACGTTTTGTCTTAATTCAGCCCATATTAACTTCATTCCTAAATATTCTCTTATTTCCTGATCCAATTCCACCTTTTTTATTTAATTAATTCAGCACGAGATTTAAATTTTCTGAAGTCTACAAGTTCCCATCCTCGTCTCCGTATAGGGCATACACGTTTCACACATAAGCATCTTATATTTGGCCAAAATGCACCTACGTGCAGAAGCTGCCAAGTACATTTTACTGTTCGCCATATTTTAATTGAATGTCCTGTTTATAATTTTTATCGTGCTCAATTTTTTAATTCGTCTTCTTCAACATTGAAAGACTTGGTGGGTGAAAAATACCACCCAAACATTTTTAAATTCTTAAGAGCTATTGGCTTTTTCACTTGCATTTAGCAGTTTTTTATTCTGCTTATGAGGAGCATTATTTAAGTTCATGCACAATACATAATTGCATCAAATCTTCATGTATCATTGTTTTAAATTTTAAATTGTTAAAATCATTTTTAACGTCATATTTAAACAATATTATTTTTACAAATCTATATTTATAACTTAATAAGTGAGTGTTTTTTTTTAATGTTTTATACTTTTACCGTTCGATTGGAGCAGTATGGCCAGATTTGGCTCTTGCGTCAATAAACCAAACAAAACAAAACAAAACCCACACTCAAATTTAAAGGGATAAAAAATTGTCGAACTAAGACATTCTTTCAAAAGATCCCTATTATTCCTTTACCTAAACCAACACGAGCAAAGAAATCCCTATCAAAATCTCATAATATAAATAAGTCGGGAAAAACATTTTCTCTCTTCGTTTCGCTCTTGTATCGTTCTGTGAAGTGACGCGCTTCGTCGCTCCTGCTTGTACATAAATTATGCCTCTCGGGATGTAATAAAAGCGAAGTTTAAAATTCGAAAGTGTCTTTTCTGTCTTCGGCCACGATTCTGCTTAAAAAATTATGTCTATATTGTTCAAATGGTCTTGCCTTTAAAACGCCAATACATAAACCTTCATCTTTATTATTAAAAGAGGTATATTTTCAACAAATATAATATATTGCTTGCGAAAAACCAAACAAGGCATGTACAAAGCAACTTCGGAAGGATACACTGTACACTTCCGTAAACACTACTGCATAAAAATACTTTCAAATTATCTTATTAATCATACCAATTTTTTTAGTAGATTTTTCTTCCTATTTCTAGTCAATTTTTGAAAAATACCATAAGTATATTTTGAAAAATATAATTATATAAACAGAATGTAAATGCATTCTTTTAATATATACAAAGGCCTTTTTTTAAATTTTAGCACCGTTTTCAGCAGAAAAGATAGATCAACAATTTATATTATTATTTATAATTATGCTTAAAAATAGGGATGATATTCCATTAATTTTCTTTTGCATTACGATTTCGTTTAATATAAAATGACTTTTAATTTTCAATGAATATTAAATTTTACATTCGAATTAATTCTCATTTCTTTAAATCAAGCATTAAATGCAATTAATTTCTATTAGATTTCATACATTGTAAGATAGAAAGTTAATTAAGTCTCAACAGTTTTCATCTTCCTAGCATGTCAAAATTATTTTTTTTAAATCTTCAGCGGTACTTTGAAAGTGTTATTTTCATTTTGAACTTCTTTTTTCCTTTTTTCATTCTTTCTTTTCATTCCCTTTATAAACCCAACCCTCTTTAAAACAAATCGATTTTTTTTAAAAAAAATATTAATAATTTCTGTTTCTCAAGTTTTCCATTTGGTTTTACTTTTCAACATGTGTTATAATGTTAAGAATGAAAGTAATTAAGTCAAAACGTAATGTAACATTTAAAAAAAATCGTATTTCTTTTTATCATTCCAACTGTTTATTTTCATTTTTAAAAGATCTAAATTCCCTTATAGAAATATTTTCTACTCTTTCATTATAGTTCATGAATTCTTTCCGATATTTTCCTTAAAAGCCGCTGTGATTCGACTTAAAATGTTAAATCTCATTTGCTAGATTTTTGAAATGCGTACAGACAGACAGATTTCTGACACATTGTCCAAAATTTACTAAATCTGCGATTTATTATTATTTTTTCTAAAGACCATATACCAAATATTGTTTATATCGTTCCAGTTCTAAATTACAGGATTCACTGATAGACATTTTGAAAAGGAATTTTTCGAATGCAGAGAAACAATAAGTTGGAAAATCATCGTATTATCGTGGTGAATTTTTTTAACAATTACGGAATAAACTTTCTATTTTTACAATTCGAATAATATAAACAAGAATGTTGAAAACAATATTTTAATCAAAACATTGCATTAAAATTGGATTTCTTAAATGTTTTAAATCAAAAAGCGTTTTTCATCGATCGTTAATTAGGAATTTAAATTTTTATTTAATCTCTGAATGTGCATTCTTATTTTTTTTTCTTTTAGCAATGCAAACTTGAAATGAAGGAGTTTCGGATGAAGTGTCCTACAGCACTTATTGAAACAAGTTAATTCATCTTTGAAATATATCTGCCAATGTTGCCAATACAATAGCAGGTAAGGAACTAATTATCTAAGAAAAAAACTGAAAATGCAAGTTTTCAAATCACATTTCACTAAATTGGAAGATTTTAAATAATGTCCTTTTTTTTAATTTTCCAGAGCTATCTGTCAAGTTTTACTTACGATTCATTTGTGCATATGCTTGCGCTGTAAAATCAAATATTAGAAAATATTTGATTTTTTTTTCATCTTTTTCTTCTATGCAATATCATCTGAAAAAAGCATTTTTGCATTACCTTATTGAAAAATATGGTGACAGTATTATCTGGAATACCCATTACCTAATTCTTATCTCATTTCCATTAATAGAATTTTCACCACAACCCTACAGACCTCCATGTTAATAAATTTTAATTTGAACAACTCTCCATTATAAAACAAAATGGGAACAGTATAGTTAACTAAAACCAATGAACTGAATAATATCAATTTTCCTATACAAAGAATGGAGGGCTTAAACGAGGAATTTCTGAAAAAAAAGCAATAGCTAAAAGTTGCTATTGCATATCTTTTTCCCAAGGAAAAATCATCAAAATGAAAGTTTCTTTGGGGTAGGTTGATCCTAACGATTAATTGCAAATTACCTTCTGCGAGATTTATGTCGTTACTTATTCTTTTCTAAATGTATGTTTTTAACTTTTTGAGGCATTGTGGATTCGTTTGAGTCCACCTAGCTTTTATTTTTTTTCATACGTTTATATCGCAATGATTTGCCACAGTGGCTTCAAATGAAGCCACACTCTAATTTCTATGCAGATGTACGGAAAAATTAATTGTCATTTTCATTTCCTTATTGTGCATTTGATTTAATTCAATCAAAAACGATATGAAATTCAGTGGTTTTATGTTCTGTGCACCAAAGGGTTAATCATTCGAACATAATGAGACTTTACAAAGCATGCTTTGCTTTTCTATTCTAATAACCGGTCAGCTTTCGTTCCAATAACAATGGATCCCTGGTGGCCTTGTTATAAGGTTTCGGTTTCGGGATTGGAGAGTTTTAGGTTCGAGACCCGATTCCACCGAAGAACCATCGTGTAAGCGGAAATGGCCCACACTAAATCCATCGGGGCTAAACGTAAGTTTAGAAAGGGGGTGTCAGATCAATTGTCGTCCTCGTCATCTGATCGCGATTCAAAATTACGAGGCCCGTTCCAAAATAACCCGACTGTTGCTTTAAAACGGGACGTTAATATAACTTAAATTCGTTCCAATAATTCCAAAATCTCCCAGACTGGTAATTTTTATTGCACAATATTTTTGCAGAATTCGCCTTCCGATGCATTTTACAGTCCATATATGAAATTTAGTTTTTTTTTGTTTATTAGTAATACAAACAGATATCTCCAATCTGTGGACTTTACATATGGCCATTCTGTATACGTCCAGTTATGCCTTCAAATAAATCCTGTGTAAGGAATAAATCTTGTTTAAAGCTCATTAAATCACTTTTTTTTCATGCTCTAAGATAATCGCCCTTCAAATGAATTTCTTGCAAAATAAATATTTTGCATGAAGTTGCAGGTGGTGGTTCTTAACACTCTTATTGCAATAAAACGTTAAACTACTTTTTTATTAAAAATATGGGAGTTGGATATTTTTTAAATCAATATATATTATGGTATATCTGTATATAAATGAAAACGTAACATGATCATTTCTACCATTTAATATCTAAAAGTTATTTAATTAAAATTTCAAGCTCAAAATTTTTACAGATTCACTTCAGAAATAAACCAGCAAGAGTGGTCTTTCCAAAACCTTCTGTCATGCTTTCTAATAAATGTGTTATCCCACAAAATGCCTTGCATGGCAATGGCCCACAAAAGTTACGAAATTTAACTTTCGGGGGACTTTAGCATTTTTACTGAATCTATGGTGTAATTCTTGGCGATTAATCTCTGTCCCAAAATCTAATTTATGTTTTAAACTAGTTTTTTCCAACCGATTGCAACAAAAAATTGAAGCAGAACTACAATTATAGTCGCAAAATCCCATACCAAATTTGATATATTTGTCATTGCGTTTTTGAATTATTGCCTTTACATGTTTCTGAAAGTGCAGATAGACAAACGATCAAGTCTTTGTTGGATATAGCTTAAATTTTGACTGATGTCTACACTATAGATGTTAAATATCTATATAGAATTTTATTAGAAATTGTGAATACAATTTTGCAATATGTTTTATTGTGTGGATGAAATGTAGAAGTAAATGGTTACAAAACTCCCTGCATATACTCTAATAAAGGGAACACCTTGCGTAGCATTGGCGCACAGTAGTTACCAAATATTAAACTTCGACGTGAATGTAGTATTCCCACTGAATCTATCATGCCAACTTTGACGAATTATTTGAGAGATTAATCTTTGGCGCTAATAGTACCTAAAAATTGAATTGCCGTTTTAAACATCTTTTTCTCAATCGATTGAAACAAAAATTTGCCAAAAATATTGCAATTGTAGTCAACAAATAACATGCCAAATTTGATAAATGTAAGTTATTTTTTACATGTTTCTAAAAGTATAGGCCGACATACAGTCAACCTTTGTTAGATTTGGCAAAAAATACGGCAGATGTCTACATAATAAATGTTAAATCTGTGTACCGAATCTTATCTATCTAGCGCTGTCCGTTTTGCAGTTATCCTGTTAACTTATATTCGAACATCCGGACAGATGTACTTCCTCGGAAGAGATTTTACTCAAAATTTGATAGAAATCCGTTAATTTGGTAAAAATATTGTATACCAAATTTCTATTTGAAAGTATTTTTGAGATATCCGTGTCACATATATATGGACATTTTTCAAAAAATTTTCAAATTCACGGTGGTCTAAAAGGTAGAGATTCGCTAAAATCTTGAGTTCGAATTTTCTGACGATTACTTTACTTTCTCCATATTACGCATACTAGAAAGTAAAAGCCAACCAATATTGAACTATGCTATATTTGTGAACATGTCCTTTATGTCAGACAATAAACGATGGAGGACTAAAGATTATTTAGGTCTTGCGCTTGAAGACATTTTGCCTTTGCTGGCTCTTATTTTTTTTACTACCTCCTCGGAGCAACCACCTTTAAGAGAAAAAAGGGAATATCTAGGGTGGAAACCTTCTGAATCCAATCCGTAGCGGAACGTTCGAAAAAACTCACTTAGAGGTAACGATGATGGATTCCGTAATGGTTCAGAATGAAAAAAAAAAAAGATTTTTTTTTCCATTTACTTTCGAAAAAAGTAGTTTATTTTTGTGTCGTTTACCAGATTGCTGGCCCGTGGTTTCTTTATGACTCTTGGTTGGTTCGTGTTAGAGGGCACGTTTCTGGATGTGTCATTACTGGTAAGGACTAGATAGCGGCAGAAGAAGTTATGAAAGAGAAGACATCTTGAGGCTTGTTTAGTTATGTCTTGATGCTTCTTCCGTGTTTATGCACTGTGCGATTAGAGAAAGATGCATATAAGGAAACAAACTTAGTTTTTCTGTAGATATCATATTTTATGCTTATTATTATATGTTTAATTCTGATATTAAAACTTTAGATAGTCCAGCAGTATTTTTTCGATATCCCGTATTTGTTTTGAAGTATAAAGTAATTAATATAATATGCTATACTAATTTCAGTCGTTTCAAGCAATGGTGACATTTCTATAACGACACTTGCAGATAAGTGCTTTAGTTTATTGGAAACGAATATACTATTGTGATATATCTGTAAGAGATGTATATGATATTGTGCTGTACTTGTAAGCTATATTTTTGTAAGGATTAGACAGCGACAGAACAAGTTATGAAGAGAAGACATCTTGAGGCACGTTATGCCTCGATGTATGCCCGTGTTTATGCCCTGTGTGATTAGAGAATGATGCATCTAAAGATATAAACTTTTAGTTTTTCGGTAGATATCATATTTTGTGCTTATTATTATATGTTTAATTCTGATATTAAAACTTGGTTATTCCGTCCATGCCTTTTTCCTAGCATTGTTTCGATATCCATATTTGTTCAGAAATATAAAATAATATGTTTTAAATGATATGCTGTACAGAATTTCCGTCATTATATAATATAACTAAGGTGATATTTCTATAATGTTACTTGTAGATAAGTGCTTTTATAATACATTAATAAAAACGGTTAATTATAATTTTATAATAAACCGTTGAAAATCTTTACCGGACAAAACCGGAACAAACAACAAACAAACAAACAAACAAACCGGAATTGAAAATCTCTATTATATACATTGTTTATTTTCATTTGCATTGGAGTAAGTGTAAAGTTATAAGTTTGAGGAAATATATTGAATCTAATTTTAATACTTAGATAAATGGGAGAAGATGATATTTCTGTAAAGACACTTGTTTATTAAATCTTTATGTTGTCGGTTACGAATATACTTATAAAAAGGTATAATTATAATTTTATAATACCGTCAAGTGTTTCTTTATACAATATTAATTACATATTTATTAATTTATTGTTTATAAATAATCAAGAGATATATCGATAAAATCAATGCAAAAATATATATTCTCCTGAGAACTTCGCTTTTTGAATAGCAAATCTTCCTTTTTAGGGTTTAATTAGGCTATTTATTAAATTATTTATTAATTTTTGAAATTATTTTCATTTATTACATTCAGATAAAACCATTTACTATTATTAATATTATTTGATAAGAGAAAAAAAATTACAAAAATAACAAGTGAAAAATATGTGAATATCTATAATGAATTGTCATCAAATCTATTTATGTGCATATGTGTAAATTAACAAAGTTTTTATTTGTAAAAACTTTTGAATTTTCATTACTGAAATTTTTTTATTAATATTTTAACAATAAACGTTTCTTTTATCGTAGTTCTTTGCAAGGATGATTTTAAAATTTCATAAATTACTTTACACTTATACACTCAGTTTTGGAATATACGTCAACTGCATAGTCAATCCTGTTCTAGTTTTTGAAAAATAATACAAACTTTTCTGTCTATAAATCTTGAACATAATTGGAATTTATTCCCGAATTGTGTTTTGTCAATGTGGTAGCAGAGTACCACGGGCTCTGCTTCGGTTTCAAATGATTCTAGGTTCGAAACCCACTTTCCTAAATTCTTCCTTTTAAATGTGACTTTAATGGTTGAGTGTCTGTCCTATAACCAATTTATAAGGTGCACAATTCCTCAACTGAGCCATGATGATTATCGTGTTTCATCGAAACTGGCTTTAATCTTATCGAAATTAAAATGAATCCTAAATAAGTTTAACATATATATTTGTCAACAATTTGAGAAGAATAGGGGTAAATTGAGAAATCTACTGGAAAATCAGCTTATACATTTCTCTAAATTTTATGAGTTATTATATTAACTAGTAAATAAAATGGAACAACAGGTTATATATTTCCCTACAATTTAAGAGGCAAATCGTGAACTCTAACGGAACATCAATTTATGCTATTCTTTACAATTTATGAAAAAATTGTTATTAATCCTAAATTTCAATAGAACTTCAAGTTTTAATATATATTTTTGATAAGATGTAAATGTGATTTAAAATATTAGTGTCCGAAATGATTGCATATAATTTTAATTGCAGTTTAAAATTATATAAGAGAAATAACAGCTTCCATTCATTTATAAAGTAAATTAATTTAATTCATCAAGAATTCAAAGATTTCTCCAGATACGCGGATGTCCAAAAGACAAATCTGTGAATAATTTCTCAAAACTGAAAGGACATTCAATATGTGAAAGGAAAGTAAACTTTGATCTTAAAGCATTTGCGGTAATCAATGGCATAAAGCAATTTCTAAAGAGCGAGTTGAGTCTTAGACATTCATTTCGTAAAAGTTATTAGAAAGTGCAAGTAATAATTAAATGCATCAGTTTAAATTAGAGAAGAATTTCATGCATTAAATTAATATTTTCAGATTTAGGAAGACGTGCCTTTAAGAGTAGGACCTGAATACAGAAGATTTAGTTTCTCGAATTTATGGAAGAATTGGAATAGATTTTTTTTCAAATATTATTTATTGTAATTGATGAGAACTAATTTTTGTTAAATTGTTTGTGTTTTTGATAATAGAATGTGAATTAGGAAGAAATATCAAGGTCATTCTTAATTAAAATGGGAATTTTGAATTTAAATGCTATCAAAGTCATTCTTAATTCTAATGAGAATCTTGAATTTAAATGCAAACCTTTGTCTTTTACCTTATAAGAGCGACATGAATCTTGTTTATTTAAAAATATTTATAACTACACAAAAATAATTCAAATTTGAATTATTTTTTAATAACGAGTGATAAATTCAACTACTCAGCATAATTTTTCAACAAATATTTCTGTCCTTTCAAAAAATAAAGTTGTAAATAATTCCATCTGTTAAAAATAGAAATTCATTTAAAACATGAAAGGAAAGTAATCTACTCCAGAAGTACTTGGGGTAATAAATGTTATAAAGCAATTTCTAAACTGCAAGTTAAATCATAGGAATTTATTTTGTAAAAGTCATTAGGAAATGCAAATATTAATTAAATTCTTCAGTTTAAATTTGAGACGAATTTCCTGAATTTAATTGAATTCAAATTCTCAAACTTGATAGGATCCGCTATAAAATACTTGATCTGATTATAGAAGTTTTCAATTAATGAATTTAAGTTTATTGATTTTTCCTAAAATCATCTCAATTTCTATCAACATTTTTTATTGCATTTAATGAAAACGATTTTTAATATTTTTGCTTCTATTGTTCTTTTTACTCTGTATGTTACTACATATTGTGCTTAGAATATAGATTGTAGATTTTGGAATTATGAATTAAAAGCGGATTTTATGCTTCAACCACATTAAGATTTTCTAAACAATTTATTACTGTATATTTCTTGTAAAATATTAATTTATCGACAATTTATTTAAATAAGATGTAAAGTTTTACCAAAATAACACCATTTCAATTTAATAAAAGAAATTTAGATTGAGGATTATATTTTCACTTTCTTTTTTTTAAATAATTATTTGTGAAATGATATACAGCAACTGAGAATTACTAGATAAAATATTTATTGTCTAATATAAGGGAAATACACTCTCTTATACAAAGAGAGAATATTGTAATTTGCAAAATGTTCTACTCTCTCTAGTTTTTGACAAATATCCACAATGTATATCTCATTGATACTGAGGAATTCATTTTTAGAATTACGTCTACCAAGGAAATAAGAGGAAAAAATAATGTAAGAAATTCCGAATTTAGTAAAAATGTCTAGAATTTGGTAATTTAGAATACCTAAATTTAGGTATTCTAAATTATCGAATTCATAGAACTGTTTCAAATTTTGGGACCAATCTTACAAAGGACTAATAGTTTTTTCGCTATCTAACTGATTAGTTTTCATCTAGTGATCACTGCAACCAAAATATGGTTGGCGAATAAAATTTGGTATGATGCATTAACAAAAAAATTAGTTCGGTATCAAATTTTGGACCAAAATTGTTGAAAAGTCCATCTGCTGACATTTATTTTGCTATTTATATACAAGTGTTTTGTCAACAATAATACTGATCTAATGATCTATACAAATGAAATATATGCATCCTTTCAAAATATAAAATAAATTCTTGAGCACAGCACTCATTTCATAATAGAAACACTTCCAAATTACATAGTTTTATTATTTTTCTTGGGCACTTGTGGGCAAAATTTAAACACCAAATTAATATCTCAACATACAGCTATAAAATTTTAGAAAAAGGTAATTTGCGATCATTAAAATATCAACTCAGCAGAAAGTTGATGCATATTCAAATATCTGGATCATGAAATTGCGTGACAAGCGAGAGCAAATAAAATGAGTAGGACAACTTAAAAAGAAGGATGAAAGTCTGACACCTTTAAATGAAGTAAAATTATTGGAAAACTAGAAGAAGGGCGTTGTTTGATGAGTATTGCCTAAGAGATTGGGATTGACAAAACTACTGTTTCATTCACTTGGAAACCATCTCAAAGTTCAATACAGTTGTAAGGTTGACGACGGACGGTCAAGTAAAGGAACAGCAATACCAACATCATATATTGCCCAGTTCGGGAAAAAGGTAGAAATTAGACAGCATGGAACATTCTACAGCAAGGTAATGACAGCCGGAAAATGGGTGTCCAGTTTACTGTAACCCGACGATTGCATGATTGATCTATTCGCCCGGCGTTTAGAATGTTGCATATTATTTACAACAGGTCGTCTGGAATATCGTTTACAGTCATGTAATGAACACAAAGTCATGTCATCTTAAATGTAGCCATGTTCTCTTTACGTATGAGAGTCGTTTTAATCTCACAAGCTATTCTCGACGCCATTTGATAGGGTGAAAGGTGGAGTTATATTTTTATCCACCACTACAAGGAAAAACACTGTTGGGATTATCTTAAGGAACTTGTGTGAGGAGGCAAATGTAAATAAGCTCAGTTTTCATTATTACTGTGATGAAGCTATTCGTCACTATATGCGTCTGTTCCGAGTTGCCATAGACTTTCACTAACTGAACTTTCACCAAGTCTATGAGTAATATCTCTTTCTTATTATGAGACTAATAATACAGGTGCGAAATATTACATTATTTTGTGTATAGGCTATTGCAACTATATAATTAGGATTAGATAAAAAAAATGACGAATCAAGTCTAAAACGTTGTCATATTAAAGGAACTTATGGCTAATATGTTTCGAATTATCTTTATTTGTTCTTTTGTAAACAATATAGGCAGATTTAATTAAAATGATTAAGCACAAGTAATTATGAAGAATGAAATTTCCAACCGATACAAACGTAGGGAATTAAAGCTTTACAAGAATTAAAAATTAAAGTAACCTATTCCTAAAGAATTAAATTTTAGTTAATGGATAAAGCTATTTAACGTAAAATGTAAAAACATGTAATGTCGTTTTTCAGAAAATTATGAAATATTCTTAGATTTCTGAACTGAAAATATGTTTCATAAATTTTGTTTTTATAGATTAATAATTCCCTAAAAATAACCAAGAATACTTATAATCTACAGAGAAAATGAGTCAATTCAGAATTTAGCTGAATTTCTTTAAATGTCTTAAAGAAAAACGATTTAAAAATTTAATTTAATATAAAGCATTTAATATGTTAACTTAAGCTTTAATCTCTCACATAATGTTGCAGTAGGATTATGAAATTAATTTTCTTCCTTTAGAATTTTAAAAATTCATTTTCAAATATTTTATTTTTGTTGTAAAATAATCAAGCTGAACATATATAAACTTATGCGTCTTATATTATGTTTTATAAGTTGGGAGAAACAAAAGACACATTTTTTTCTTTTAATCCGCTTAATATTAATATAAAAATAGTAAGATATTAAATGGTGTAGCTTAATTGCATATTTCATTATATTACACAGCACTAATTAAATTTTACACATTTTTATCCTGTCTTTGAAGTTTTTAAAAGTGGTTTCTGCTGATTTTTTTTTCATTCAATTTTAATTCACTCAGATTTTCAGCTCTTTTCATATCTTAACAACTCCAAAACCCTTAAAAAAAGAAAAGTGTTTTTTTCTAATTCAAATGCATTATTTCTTAAATTTTGTTTGATTCATTCTTAACTCCCAAATCATTATGATACAAACAGAAAATATTTAGAAAAAGCTCTAAAACAACACTTTGTTTGTTACATTTACTTTAAAGTACGTCTTATTTAAACTTTTAAGGTTTAAGCGTATCTCTTAGAATTGTCTCACAAGTGGATCTATCTATTTTTCCTTAACGAACACCTTATCATGCCCCTTTGAGAAATTTAGTACAAAAACTGCCTGTGAAAGTCCCTTAATGGGTGTAAAGAAGAGCAAGCATCAAATTAAATTGTGTAGTAAATAAAATTATGAAATTAGGTAGTTTGTTTACTTCTTAATTAAGTAAATATAGTTGATACACAAGATATTTTCGAGCCGCGTTGGCCTAGTGGAAAGGTCTTGGCTCGTGAGCCATAGGGTTTCAGATTCGAGACCCGATTCCAACGAAGAACCATCGTGTAAGGGGGTCTGTTGCACGTTAAATCCGTCAGGCCCAAACGTCCTCCCACTGGTGTGGAGATTGGATGCCAGCCCATGTGACGTCCGGTCATCTGACCGTAGTTCAAAATTACGAGGTCCGTCCCATAATAGCCCTAGTGTTGCTTTACAAAGGGACGTTAATATAACTAAATTAAACTAAACTCACAAAAGATTTTCAACAATCACGAATTCCCCAAATCTCTCCTATATTACAATTCAGCTTTTCCTGCAGAATTAGTAAATAATGTTAAAAAGAAAATAAATTATTACAAATAGATATCAGTGATTTTAGCTCAACATAAATGCTAAGGTTTTAAATCTATAATGACCGATTGAGCTTTTCATGCTATCAGATGCTTGAAAATTAATGACGAGAAAAGCTAATTGATTTGATTACATTTTATAATACTTATTATGCATTTATGGGATATTTGTTTGCCTTGTTCGTCCATTTATATATTGACAGAAATTCGAAATCGTAACTATTACAATTTTGAATTTATGTCAAAATACTAGCATTTCTGGAGTAAATGCTATTTTTTAGTGTAGTTCCATTATACTAAATCCATCGATTTGCATAAAATAATAAACCAAATTCGGTATTCAAAAATGAGCAAGGCATAGAATGAGTTTGCCACAATTGTAAAACTATGTCGAATTTTAAATTCGATTGGGTAAATCGCAACGGTTTAAAATGCAGTCGAATTCCTTACTTGTAATGCTTCCTTATCTTCTTTAACTTGATGTAAATCTTAAATTGTGACCACCGCAATGTAAGATCTACATCAAATTTTTTATTCAAACTATCAAATGGGAAAGCGTAAAAATGTTTAACTGAATTCTTTCTATATAATATTTAGAATATGATACAAACAATGCAATTCTATATTAATATCAAATTTTGAATCCGTGGTGGTAAAGTTAAAATCAACAGTATGTTACGTATATAAAAAAAAATCACATTATATTTTCTTCACTATATAACATGTCATGAGGTACTAAGACTACAATGGTAGATCCATATCACATTTTGAATCCCCTAGGTCAAATCACATACTATAAGACGAAAATAACAATAAAATGTACCATATTGAGAAAGCATACTGGAAAGTAGAGGGATGAACACATCTGCAGCAAAGGAAACAAGTCAAATTGAATTATTTTATCATTGTTTTTCTTTTGATTCTTTTCAAACCAAATCCGCAAAGAAAGACAGGAAATTACGTTCCAGAGGAAATAAAAATATTTTTCATTCTAACAGTCGAAGGGGAAAAGAAGTGCTGAATTTTTTTTTTTTTTCCTAGCTCTTAGTATTCGCTGCTTTGTTCTCAGCGTGATACTCATAACTCAGGTAACACAGTTTGTTGCAAATTATTGTGCGATATCATATTCTTCAATATTTAACAATATTGTACAATGTATTTATTATATCTATATGTTCTATGCCAATGGCTGGATAAAAGAAATTCCTTTAAAGATAACAATAACCGATTTCTTGATGATTTACCATGAAAATAGAAATTGTTCCACTTAAAAAATTATCATTTATTTTCTTGATAATTATTGTGCGATATTATATTCTTTAATATTTAACAGTGTTCTACAATATTGTACAATATATATTTTCTGTTAGAGAAGGAACTCAAAGAGAGAGAGAGGGAGAGAGAAACATATATATGCTTATAAATTTATTATGCCAATGGCTGGATTAAAAATAAACTCCTTTAAAGGCGATGATGTTAGATTTTTAATGGTTCAAGGTGAAAGCAGAAGTCGTTCAAGAAACATTTTCTTGTGATTCTTACCTTATTGGCAGAACAATAACATTTATATAATCACTCGTTATAATATACAGTGGCTCCCAAAAGTGTTCGTACACTAAAGAAATTTGCAGAAATTGTGTTCTATACTTCTTAATAAAGCATTTAATTAGTTGGTTTTTCTTAATTAGCATCTTTAAATAGTTCTTAATAAAACTGAACAAATATTTTTATAAAAAATCAAGTAGTATTGTTCTAAAAAATAAATAAATAAAAAAAGTCACAAAATTAGAACACAAAAGTCTTCGTACATCCAAACATTATTTATTTAAATTCATCATAAAAATATCTTTGCGGCTTATTTTTCTTCTAATTGAAAAATACAATAAAATCGGTTGATTTCAGTATTTAATATCACAATTATTTATTCTATTTACTTTATTCTTAGATATGACGCGCATTCGTAAAGAAACGAGTTTAGACGTACGAAAATTAATTATATTTCATTTTAAAGCTGGAAAATCAATTAGAGGCATTGCAACAATAACTAATCTACCTCATCCAACGGTGCAAAGCATAATAAAACGTTACAGAGAGGGAAAAAGGATTGCAAACAAGCCTCGTAATGGTCGCCCTCAAATTCTGTCAGCTAGAAGTCAAAGAGATATTGTGAGTAATTTTCTAAGAAATCCACGTCTGAGTGCAATAAAGTTTACTTCACAATATAATGAATCAAATGGAACATATATTTCCTGTGAAACTATTCGTAGAATTCTTCGGCATGCTGGTATACATGGCCGCTCTGCACGAAGAAAATTCTTTGTAAGTCAGAAGAATAGAATTGCTAGGCTTAAATTTGCCAAGTCTATGATAAACCAGCCAGAGAGCTATTGGAATCGTGTCTTATTTGCAGATGAAAGTAAGTTTAACATCTTTGAGTCGGATGGGAGAATCATTGTATGGAGAAAAAATAACGAAGAACTTAATCCCAAGAATTTAGTTGGAACAGTAAAACATGGCGGTTGAGGTATCATGGCTTGGGGGTGTATGTCAGCGGCTGGAGTAGGCAATTTAGTATTCATTGATGGTACAATGGATCATAGAGTTTATATAAATATTCTCAATAATAATTTAAAAGTGTCAGCACAAAAATTGGGCATTTTAAACAACTTTGTGTATTACCAAGACAACGATCCTAAGCACACGGTCATGAATGTTCGTCTTTTTTGCCTCTATCATTGCCCTCAAACCCTTAAAACACCAGCTCAATTATCGGATTTAAACCCTATAGAACATATTTGGAAAGAATTAGAGGTGCGAATAAGAAGTCACGACATTAAATCAAAAATTCAACTGAAAGCAGTAATGATCGAAGAATGGAACAAGATCGGTGCAGAAGTAACCGACCGTTTAGTTAAATCTATGCCCAAACGTTTAAAAGCTGTTATAAAGAATAAAGGATATCCTACTAAATACTAAACATTTATAAAAATTTAGAAAATTTCATATTTAGTGATGTTTTTTTAAAGTGTATGATCACTTTTGTGTCCTATTTTTGTGCAATTTTATTTATTGTCATTTTTAAAAAAATAATTTGCATCGTAATTAAAATTTATTCTTCACTGCTTTATTAAGAACTGTAAAAATATGCTATGAAAAAATTTTCATGTAAAAATAAGAATATATAATGGTAAATAATGAGGTTTTTAATTGATTCTTGTTGGTGTACGAACACTTTTGGGAGCCACTGTAGGTTCCATGTTCTGGTATTAATTAAGATACTAGAGCTAATAGTGATGGGACTAATTATGAATTAAAACATCTTTTAAAGCATATTAAATTTCCTATTTAAATTTCTTTTGAACTGGAACAATAATTCATTAGTGGACTATTTATTTTAATGAAATTTCAATTATATAATATTGTATTATATAATTATTAGTCATATTTAATAATTTGTTGAGAAATTTCAAAAACTGATGTATTTAACATTTGCTTTAAAAAAAACTCTTATTCAAATCGCATTCTATGCTTAGTATTTTTAATGATGGAATTTTGAAATTCATTTTTTGGTTCTTTCAAATTTTTGTATTTTCAACAATTATGATTGCTAACAAATACAATCATTTAAGAACTTGATTATCAAAAATTCAATTTAATTTTTGATTCAATACATACAATCTAAGTGGTAGATAAATTTAAAAAATGATTTAAAAATTAATAATGCTTATAATATTGAATTATGAAAGACATGCAAAACTGCAATATTATTATAAATAATAAAGTTATGCATGATTAATATTATAAAATAATAATAGTAAAAAAAACAATTATAAAAACAAGATTTCGCATATGCAGTGAATGTAGAATAATTTTATATCAAAATATTTACGTCAAAAATATTCATACGAAAGTCGCTGAAAATAGAATATACCACCATTCTTAGCATTCAAGATTTGTCTATGAAACGAAATTTAAAGTAACCAAAAAAGAACCTTTTACATTACTGATTTAAAATAACATTTAAATTTAAAAATTATTTTGAGGTTCTTCTGTTACATAAACATTTATATAAAATTTGAAAACTTGCATCTAATAATCGATGGAAATTTAAATTCAC
Organism: Argiope aurantia; assembly: GCA_026543865.1. Lineage (NCBI taxonomy): Eukaryota > Metazoa > Arthropoda > Arachnida > Araneae > Araneidae > Argiope > Argiope aurantia. Next base: position 899,341 of record JAPMOR010055826.1, on the reverse strand, counting down.
CGCATAAAATGATTGCCTTATTATTCCAATCTTTAAATACATACTTAAGTTGCCACATATAATAATGAATAAAATTTTAAATCAATATAAAAATTATTAATATATATTACAAGCGATTAGTTTTTCCTGTTTTTAAA
>JAPMOR010055826.1:875384-899194 GCA_026543865.1 Argiope aurantia | reverse complement strand
AAATTATTAATATATATTACAAGCGATTAGTTTTTCCTGTTTTTAAAAATCGTTTTTGATGATATTTCGTTTTTCAAGATGTTGCGTGGATTCTAAAATTCTTTCACTGCGATAGATCTTTCTCGTTTAGTTAATAACACAGTTGCAAATGATTTTTTACAATTTAGTGTTAAATTTATTTTTATATTCCAGTATATATCATTTGTACATAATTATCAAATTCTGATTTAATATGAGATAAAAGGAATCTTTGTTATATACATATTTGTTATGCTATTAGAATATTTTATTTATAAATATTGAAGTATAAGAAATGCTTTAATAATTTTTGTAAACATTTATAACATTTATATTTTTTTAATTCCGAGAACACTGGGTATGTTAGATAGTTGATCCTCAAACCTGGATTTAATCGGAAACAAACACGAGATTTATCTCCATTCTTAACAGTTACCTGCGGGTTGTGGTTAATTAATTCCCATCTGAAACCATATATCGCTTCATTATATTTAATGCTTTCGTCACTGTACAAGCATTAATGGCATTCAAAGCAATAGTGTAAATAATTATCGAAAGGCTTAGAGCTTTCCGTTACTGGTTGCAGAGGACAACTAACTAATTGCATATTAGAATAAGATTAAGTACAGGGTTATTAATGTCAGTTAAATTTGCAATGTATTCCACTGCTTAGTTAAATGCTGTAAAATGGATTCGGCATACTGTTAAAGTTATTTCGACATTACTGTTTTAAATTTATATTTAAAATAAATTCCCGAAAATTTTCTCACGTAATGACATGAAATTGATGCAAAAAAAAATCAAATTTGGCTTTGGAGAAAACATTAAACATCAGTCATTTATTAAAAAATACAAATGATTTAATGTAAGACGCTACGGGTGCTGACATTTTCCACAAATTCAAATCATCGTACGGTTAATAAAATGTTAGATTTGAAAATTAATTTAAGAAAAAAAAATTAATATTATTTTTAGTAAATACTTATAAAAATCCATGGATTTATTTTAAATAAAAATAATTTTATAAGCAAGGAAAATAACTTCGTTATCAAGATCAATCTTATTTATTTTATTAACTTAAAAATTTGCTTGGAGTTTTTAAAGAATGTGATTTTTTTAAAAAGAAGTGAAAACTGAAGATAAATGAAATTTTTAATTATATTGAAAGGAATGTTTTAAAATCATATTTATACGTTAAAATAGTATTTAAACAACTCATATTATTTTATTCTAAAAGACAATGGAAATCGTCTTTTTTGTTTGGACATAAGTTAAATACTAAAAGAAATTCAAGAGATGATTCAACAAGATGAATTCGAGTAACACAAAATGAAAATTTCAAAAAATATTCTATTTAATTACATTTTTAGAAGAATTTAAAATTAAAAACTTGTTCCAAAAAAATTAAATTTCAGAATCCCCAGGAAAAGTTATTAAAAAAATATGAAAAAGATAATGTAATTCCTTTAAATAACAAAAAAAAAAGTATTTTCAGAAAACGAAAAATATTTGTTGAACAAGGGAAAGAAATTTGAAAAAAAAACCCCTTCTATCAAGAATTTAGAATGCTTAAAGAAAAAAAAATGAAAATTAAATAAAAATGTACTACTAAAATATCATGTAGGAACGGAATTAAAAAAAATATTATGGCAAGATAATCAAAATAAAATTCTACAAATTTCAGTCTGTCATATAAAATTAAGCTTAATGTTAGTGAATACCATTTTCATCTTTAGCTTCTTTATGTTAAAAAAAAAGAAATATAATTTTTATTTCTTTTGAAAAAAATATTAAAACATTCTGGCGCATTCTACACATTTTTTATCATAAAAAAAAGCTAATTAAAACTTTTCCTTTTATAACTCATCTGTCAAGTTTTTTTCTAAACATTTCTCCCTTTGTCATTTTACAAAGCTATATGATAAGTACACTTTTTTTTTTAAACTCATTTATGTTTTTAATTTTTTTATTTAAAAATTACCCTAGTTTAACAAATAAGAAGGACTGTACATTTTAAAATGAATCAAAACATTTTTTATCCTTTCATTTGATTTTCTGCTACCACTTGAGTCAGTATATTAGGTCTCTAATCTAATTTGGCCAATTAATTAATTTCTAAATCATTAGAGCCATATTCTTATTGTTGAAAAAAGGCTTTTTATGATATAAACAGTTATTGATATATTAAATATCTGACACATTAAAATATTTTATTAAAAAATTAAAGCATTAAAATCATTGATGAAAGAGGAAAAATGAATCTATTCAAAAAAATTTATTGAATTATATAGTCTTGAATTTTATTATTTCATGAAATAAATATAGGACTCGAAAAAACATCTGTTGATCTATATCTTCTAAGATACGACTTTTGTAACTATCTTATATAAAACGGTCCTTGAAAAGATCTTCAAATATTCGAGATTTAATTAATTTTAATCACACATCAGTGGAATTTATTTTGTTTTAAATATTTTGCATGCATATTTTATTATATATAGCTAAAAGAATCTATTGACTGTATAAAACTTTAGATATTATAGATTTTTTGAGTATATTTAATTATTTAAAAAAAGATGAAATAAAATTCTTTAAATCTTTTATAGTATTTTTTCCTATATGAATTAAAAGAAATATTGTTTAGAATGGTTTTGAAATCTGTAACTGCAACAGAATTAGAATACATATTTTATATTAAGAGAGCAAGATAAAACAACTTTAAAGTAATCGATTTTTTTCTCACCATTTTCTCTCTTAACATTTTTCTCATTTTCACTTTCATTAAACTGAATGCATCACAGAAAATTGTCTGGAACTTAAAAGCAAAACTTTCGATCTTTCGTTTAAAGCCCCTTTCGAAATTCGCTATAAGGGTCCCTAAACGGATAGAAAGAGGCACAACTCATAAACTATCTTTCTCTTGAAAACTCTTAATTAACCTGCGCTTAATTTTCGATTTTCTCTTTCGCCTTTAAGCAGGTTGTTAAAATATTTTTGTTTGAGTATAAGCAAAAGTGATGAATTATTCTTTATTGCTTATTTAGAAAATAAAGCTTTTCAATTCGGAAGTTTGCACTCGGATTCATTAAGTTTTTAAAGTTAATATAGTCGAGTGAATAGTTACTTGTTTAAAAACCGTTCGAACTACAAACGAAATGTAAAATACAAATAAGTAGGTTTTTGAAATACGTTTTAATCGGTCTATTAAAAATATGAATATTTTCAAAAATTCAAATAAAGTAACAATATCGTAAATCCTTTGAAATAAACAATTTTAGAAAATCGGAATTATATTCAAGTTTATAACATATTTGAATTGTTTAAGGAATTCTTAGAAATTTATTTCCTTATGTTACTTATCAAGGTTTTATTTTATATTTGTTTTCATTTTATAATGTTTTGCGTTTTTATTTTGAAACAGGACTTTTATTTAAGAACTATTTTTCCAGCTTTTAAGTCATCCATAAAAGCATGTTTAAAAATTTTTTTCATTAATCTTGTTATGCTTTTATTATTCAATTATCAATATATTTTGCACTATTATAAATATTAAATTTAATTTTTAAGATTAATTTCTTTCTTGTTTTTATACTAGATGGTGCTACTTAAAAAAATCACTTAAATTAACTAGTCCAGTTGATCATATATTTTAATAAAAACATAACTGCGACTTTATTGGCTGAAGTTGTTAACCTGGTTATATAATACAGTAACCGGTAAGAAGTGCGGAATTCTTGATGTTGGTTTTTCGCGTTCAAATAAAAAACTGTCTTTGAGAGCAGAACTTAAAATATAAAGTTACGGATATTAAAAGGACCTATAACATGACTGTATAGAACAAAATATAACTATATTCTAGAAATGAAGTATATAATGATATTTCAATTACACCAGGGTCAAATTTTAAAACGTGCAAATTCAATTTTTCCGTTTTTAATTAGAATTGGAATTAATTAGAATTCCAATGTTAGATTCCTTTTATCTAAAAAGAAATTAACGACAAAATATTAAAATAGATATTTACTTCACATTTTAAAAAAAGTCAGTTTTGTTAAAAAAATAGGTTCGTCAAAAAATTACTCAAAACGACAAAAAAAACCCTATTAAAAAGTGTTTTTACGATTTCAAATGATATTAAGATCGATTTAAAAAAATGATACTGAAAATTAAATTTAAAATTTGCATTTCTTAGTTCTTAAACCTCATTTGATTTTCCGATAACTTAACAATCGTAAACACTATTCTTGAATATTTTTCAAGCATCAACTAACGCAATGTAAGACATTTTAAATTTAATTTTCACTCAGTTTTGGAAATGAGCTATTGTAATACTTTTTTTTATCCGAAGAAAAAAACTTTTTAAATACGATTTTTCTTCGGGTCACAAATTCTGACTGATAGACCCATACATTTTTCGAGTAAATTGAAATTTTCAAAAAATTATGCAGATGTCGATCTGAAGTTTTTACGATTTTTTTTCCTTTTTTGTAGCATGTAATTTAGTGGAATTCCAAAAGTTTTATTCAAATTGCGAAAGAGGAAACTGAAAAAAATATTCTTCCAAATTAATACTTTTTAAAAAATTTAGTCATAATTTATTTATACTTTTATTACGTTCTGTAGCTTCAGTAAGTTTATTTAATACCTGCACAATTCTTCATTTAGAAGTTTATTTCAAGATAATAATTCTATTTAATTAAGAAAAATCCATGTTAAGATTTCTACTTATACTTTCTTTTTATCTAATAACATATCTGAGTGCAAACTTAAGAGGTTCAATAATTCAGCATTTGAAACAAATAAACTGCTGGTATATTTTTTTGTCCATATTTTGCTTTTTCTATTATAATTCAATTGAATTTATTGACTAACTGCTAACGTTCTGACAATTGAGAGAAACTATTATTATTGAGTTTCAGATTCACTGTCAATGAAAATTTCAAAAATATATTACATCAAGAAGGATAGAAAATTTGATTATCTTGATACACAGAACCTCAAAGTTAAATCAAAATATATAGAACTGCATTTTCGATACATACATGTATTTATTAGCAATTAAAATTAAAGAAAAATAAAATCTATTTGCATTATAATATATCAAAATTCTATCTCATAATTTTTTTGACCTGAATTACAAAGAAATACTATTGAATTGTGAGAACTTTGGGAATATTTCCAATTAAAATCCTAATCTTCTATATAAAAAAATGAATCCCATTCTCCTATTTAAAAAAATCCATATGTATTTAACAAAATTTACAAAAAATATTCTACGCACGATTTTTTTTCCGCTTTTACATGTGTTTAGTTTCTGAGACCACTTTAAGGGAAAAAATCATGTCAAAGAGAAATTCTCGGGATCGAATCTTTTGTCGAATGTGGAAAAAAAAATGTAAATCTCAATTGCTGTTAGCGATGTTGGATTTCTAAATGACTCAGAGCAAAATAGGATTATTTTACCTTACGTTCATTTTTGTGATAGTTACTGCATTCGTGGTACGTAGTTTCTTTATATGGCAGTGGATTGGTTCGAGTAAGAAGGCACATTTTATACTCTGTAATTTGTTGAGAATTAAAGAACACTGACAGAAAATTTTGAATAGGAAGAAGTCTCAAGAATATGATGCATATTTTTTACGTTCATATGTGTTTGAAATCAATATCTTGGTAAAAAGTGATAAAAGAACAAGAAGAAAGTAAGAATTTGTTTTCGAACAGTTTGGGCAATATTGTATCTTTAGAGCAACGTAGCTAATTTCAGTTTTGGAACTTCATTTCAGAAAACATAAAAAATACTGTTTTTTTTTAAATTTTCTTCAGAAAAATTTAATATTGAAAACAATAATATTTATTTTACAAAAATAGCAATATACATCAATTTTCAACATTATTGTTTATCTCTCTTAAAGTAAATAGAACTCTAGTTTATAACAAATTTACTTTATAAAGTAGGAATAAACCGGAAATACTGGAATAAATAAAAATAAATCATTATATTTAATATCAAAGGGACATATTATTTATATATCGTTTTGAATAGTGGTTTAAAAAATTAAACATTTACAAGGCTTTCCATTACTATTTCCCATACATTTACACATAAAAAGGTGGTTGGTGTCTGAAAACGTATGATCAAGAATTATTGTTTATACTTAAAGTTATAAAAAAATTTTTATTCGTTTATCATCTCAAAATATACTCTGAATTTTAATTTTTCTCAGAATTAGTGTATATTATACAATTTTAAAAGGCAACTTTATCCATTGATTACTTTGAGCGAAAATCTGATAAATATCGACAATTTTGGTGTTTAGATCGAATGCACAAATTTTAATAATCTGGATCATAATAACATGATATTGCAGATTTTACCTCATCCTTTATAGATTACCCCTTACAGGTTTCGTCCAAAATTGAACGCAAGTAAACGATTTTGATTTAGAGCTTTCATTTCATATAATATATTCTCTTTTAGAATATTATTTTCATATATGCATAGATAAAAAGCAAACAAATAGGCGTAATTTAAAAATTAGTTGTTTTTTTCAATTCCGATTTATTTAAAATTTGGAAATTCATTAAAATATTTCATTAACAATTATTATATTTTATCATTATCTACTTCATATCACAAACGATAAAAATCACAAAAATAATCAAACAATTCATATCAAATTATAATAAAAGATAATTTCGCAATTCCTCGAATGATACAGAAATTTTCTTGAAAAACAAACGTTAAACAAAGAGGTCATTTTTATTCCTTTAAAAAGGATTTAACACCAATACTAAGTTAGATTAAATACTTTTATCTATGCAACATAAAAGTGTAATTTTGTTCTTTAATTACTTTATTCTACTTATGTTTTTTATATACTTTTTAATAAATATTTCTAACAGACCTTTAAAGATCTCATTAAATATAAATGATAAATCACAAATATGTCTCTTAAATTTTATCGGTGCAATTTATAATCCTCTATGTATCTTGCAAGAGGTCAAAAATTAAAAATTAAAAAATTAAATACAGCAGAAAAATATAAACTTTGCTTATAACTAAAGAGAATTTGTGCTTTGGCGCTGTACAGAATATATATATATATATAATATATAACATATTCTTGTGTTTCCAAATTTGGCAAAGATATAAATTGGAAGGTATTAAATTAAGTATGTGCACATCTGTGCCATTTCTAAGAAATTTTAATAAATTGTGAATTAAATGGTATGTCTTCTTTTTTTCCTGTATAATTCCCGAAAATTTAATTGCACAAAATAAGTCTTACACAATTTATAAAATTTGCAAAATAGTTTTTAATAACATCAGTTTATTTAATACAAAGTTTTCCTGAATTTCAATCAAATTAAAAAGATTTACTTAATTTTCAGGAATAATTTTTTTTTTGTTGAAATGAAATCTAAATCGTTTACATTGTTTTATCAAATACTTAATCTAGGAATTTTCTTACAATGCTATAGATTATATAAAAATTAACATTCTTTATCAAATTTAATAATTAACACTCTTTACCAAAGGCAAAATTGATAATCAATAAAAAAATTTCAATTTATACACACTTTTTATGTGTATATAATAATCGAAAATTGAATTTATTTTAAAAACTTATTTTGTATGCAAAAGCAAAAAAAATTAATATATAAAATTATTTAACTGTTGCGCCTCCTGTGGCATTTTTCAATGAATAAAGCCCTAAACAATATTATAGATATTGAAACAAATTCTTTTTTTACACCATGTTATATAATAAAAGAAATTCTGTTTAATTTCTTTTAAGAAAATTACCATGAAAGCACTACTAAATTCTGCAGTCTCACTCACAGTATTAAAGAACAGAAAATAATTAATTCTTTCTTATTTCTTTTTTTGCTGATCACGATTTTTTTTTGTCCAATTTGTTTTCAGAATTAAAGTATTCTTTATACATTAATTTTCGGTTTTAATTCGGCTGCTTGCTTAATTTTTTTTTCATATAGTGGCTACTCAATTATTATACACACAAAAAAAAGTTTTAATTTATTTTTATAGGAACAAAAAAAGAATTACTTGCAAGCTTTTTGTTTAACTTGTTGAGAAGCGAAGGGGATTAAAAAAACTGTATCACATTCGATATTTTTTTCGCACCTCTGCTGTTGCCTCTTTTCGCCTTTGAAAAGATTGAGAGTACCACCTAAAATCGTTTGCCACTTCAAGCCGCCATTTTTCGTTCACTATTTTAAGCTCTTACTTTCGCCTAAAAAAGCACCTGAACATTTCTTATTGGATAGATAGATAAGTGCAGTATAAATTAGGAACACCTAGAAAGTTGTTGGCTGTAATAGGCTTTAATTGCTATTGAGTTTTTACCACTTTTGCTACTAATGTTTTTACAATGATCATAGGCTTTCTGTTACTGATTTTTTACAATATTTCTCATCTTTTCGTCAAGCCACAAAAATTGCAGGAAATTAACTAGTTTTGCTTGTATAGTTAAGAATATGAATACTGTAAGTACTTCTCTGTTTTTTATTTTCTCATATGCGAGGTATAAATCTCTACTAGTCGTTAAGATGAATGTATGTCTGTATAATGGTGCTCCATTGTCCAGAGCCTTTGACCTACAAATTTCACATTTGGCACATATATAGCTCGTTTGTTAAGTTGAGAATATCCAATTTGCATATTTTTCTTGAAATTTAGATTAGGATTCTAGTTAAGTAAAAATGAAGTAGAATGTTTGCATTTCTTTTCTATAACTTGCGAAAACAATATTTCACAAAGATAAATATCACGCCGCTTCAGAATTTTGAAATGATATTAATGATATTAATTTAATAATCGTGCACTCATTGCTGGAAATATCTAAAAAAATGTTTTTTTTTTTGCATTTTTTCCAACAACAAATTACATTATTTCCTTGAAATTCAAACATTTTTCATTATTTCCTCAAATATTTAATCGAGTAATTAAATACCATAAGTCTTAAAATTTTCACGATAATATAATTCTATGTCTTAATGCTCATGTAACGTATACAAAAATTAAATTGAGTTACTTTTTTACTTCACTTTTAGAAGAGAAATTAAATCAAACCAATAAATATTTGGCAAAATAATGAAAATGATTAAAATTTCATTTGAACAAAAAAGCCTATGTTTTTTTTAAATTATGCAAAGAAATGTTATAACAATTCAGAAAAAAATCCACAGCAATTAAATTGATATCAGTATAATTAGAATTCTTTGTATTTAAAAACTAGCGTAAAAAATCTTCTCAATGAAAGATTCTTTTAGAAATTAATTGCAGGGAAACGTCAAAATTTTTCTATACATTTAAATAATAAAAATTCTGATTAAATTTCCAAAGAACTTATACCAAGACCCACAATTTCATTCTTCATGGTAGATTTGGCTCAAATCTACTAAAATTTATATATCTGAGTCAAAATCTGGCTCAAATCTACTAAAATTTATATATCTGAGTCAAAATTTGGCTCAAATCTACTAATATTTATATATCTGAGCCAAGATTTGGCTTAAATCTACTAAAATTTATATATCTGAGTCAAAATTTGACACAAATATACTAAATTTATATATCTGAGCCAAGATTTGGCTCAAATCTACTAAAATTTAGATATCTGAGTCAAATCTACCAATAGAAAGACAATGCAGTCAGATTTGAAAACAATTAAAGTTGGCATATCAAATTGTGTAAATGTTTAATTTTTCTTATTTGTGAAAGCTGTTATTTCCACTAATGTAAGTAAATACATTTAATCTCAGCAATAGACTTGATAACTGAAATTAACCGTTAGAAATAAGATTCCCTGAGCACAGTAGGAAAGAATGTGTTGGGAAATATTTCGGAAGAAAGCATTGATTTTAGCATTGTTCATGCTCTTTCTAGAATGTATTTTCTAAATATACCTACACTGCTATTAACATATTTTTTTCAGTTTCCAATCTATATAAAAGCTAGTAGTATTTATTTCATACGACATTTTTTAAAAATCTACATACACAAAAACATCTTATTCACGTTTCTGAAAATGCTAGAAAACAGGGCAAATAGTGATAGTATAATAGAGAGTTGTAAAATTTAACTAATATTATCCACTTTATTTTGTATTTAAAAAGACTTTGATTTCATCGCCACTAATTTAATGCTGATTAATTTATGATTATTTAATATATTAGTTGCATTCTTTTATAGACAATAAATATCTGGTCCATCAGCACCAACCAGTTTTGAAAGAAATCTCATAAACACAGCTTCAACATGCATTTTCTCTTCTTTTCTCCAACCCTCCTCCTCATCTCCGGCATAATTCTGCAAATACTCCCATTGTAACGATTTTAAAATTTACCACCTTACGATAACGATTTTCCATTTCTATAGAAAATGATGGGCACCAGGGCAGCTGCTCGTTAATAAGCCATTCAGATATTGTGTTCCATATGGAAACACCATTTTCGGAAACACACGATATCTGAATGACTTATTAACGAGCAGCTGCCCTGGAGCCCATCATTTTCTATAGAAATGGAAAAATAAAATTTTGACAAAACCATCCACGACTAAACTGACGTGTTATATTAATTCTATAATTTAATAATTGCTTTTTTCATGATAAGATAAATCGGAACTGATTGCTAGCATTAAAAATTATAAAAATACGTCAAAACGTAGCCATTATAGAATATATAATGCAACAGCATAAACAAGGAATATATACAATGATTATTACTACCGTTAAAATTCTATATAATTGTTAAAAAATTTCAACATAGAATTAAAAGGAAGGAAAGCTGAGAATTTAGAGCAAGGGTCTCCTTAAAAATATAATTGCATCCAATATAAAAAATGTGTTAATGGCATAAAATGATCAAGTTAAGATACATGCTATCTAATCTCTGGAAAAGAATAGATTATACGTAGTATTAAAAATGTAAAATTAAACTTTCTATTATATAATTAAAATACTTTATTATAAATGCTCTTCATTACAGTACAAAAAATTAAATAGTTTCTTAATTTTTTTTTATCTTATCTGTCAAGAATTTTTTAATATTTTTTCAACTCTAAACTATTTTTTGAAAATTTGAAGGTGAATAAATTCTGGACTTCAATTTATTTTCTTCCTTTCATTTTTTTTAAATCCAAACACTTATACGACCCTTTAAAAAGGAATTTTTAAAAAACTGCGTTTAGAAATACCTGAAAAAAGGAATTTCCTGTTGTTTTTGTTTTGTTTCATTTGCGCTTATCACCTGAGTCATTATTTTGCATAAAAAAGAAACAAAATTGATTTTTTCCTTTTTCTTCCTACTTGATGTTCATTTTCACTTTAAAAAAAATTAAATGTGCTTCTGAAAATCGTTTGCTGATTAAAAGATATATTTTCTATTGTCTTTTTTTAAAGCTATTTTTTTTTAATTTCGCTGAAAAACGATATATATATATGTATATATTCGTCTATTATTGTAAGAATAACATACTGTAAATAACAGAAAAATCCAGATTAAAATCCAATATGTAAATACAGTATGTAAATCGAGATTGGAATTGTGTGTGTGTGTGTTGGTGCTCGACCATTCAACCTGCAGCTACCAAATTTGGCACGTGTATACCTTGGAAGCCGGGAATGTCCACCTGGGGGTTATTTTTTCGAAATTTTAATTAGAATTATATTTATTTAAAAATTAAGTGAAATTTTGGCGTGTTTCTGCTATAACTTCCGAAAATACTACCACACAAAAAAGATTTTTACATGAAGTTAAAGATCAAAAATTTATCTTTTAAATGATACCAGTGTTTTAACCTTAAAATTAAATTTCTATTTTTAATGAATTTTTTAATAAATATTTTAACTATATTTTTCAAAAAAATTTCGTATCAAATAAAAATAAAATTTAAGCTGCACAAGCACGTTTCGCATTCATAAGGAAAAATGAGCTTTTTTCAAAGTGTAGCCATCACATTTATTAAAGCTCAAATTAAAAATAAATTAAATCTTTTTGGAAATGAAATCTGCAAAAATATAATTTTCAGCACGTGTCTGTAGGAAAAGAAACAAATATAAAATATTATTTTTTCTAAAAAATAATTATTTTATGATCTTTTACACTCTTTATATTATTAATCCAATAAAACAATTTTATTTTAAAGCAAGTTTTGTTTAATATGAACAGGATTTCTATTCAAATCAGGGACACACAGCTAATTTGTAAGCCTTTAGTAAGACACAGATCTGCTAAAATGGTCTAAATAGAAAATGATTATATTTTATGTAACTTGATTCAATAAATTCTCTAATAAAATAAAGATTTTTTTTTATTTTACATAAAGCTTCTGCTGTGGAAATCACGATTAACAAAATGTTCTTAAAACACTAATATTTTAAATAAAAATGGTTAATTTCCAATCAACTAAATCAATTACTTAAACTGACTGATTTATGAAAATTTGAATATCACTATTCAATAAAAAAAGTATAATTTTAGATTTTCCATCAATTGTTTCAAAAAATATACGCCAATCAGCGCGCAGGTTTCTCAAGATTAATTGGCCTAAAATTATGAAAATGTTGAGTTTTTCTAAATTTTTAACATTCGAAACTTCATAAATAAGTCTTAGTTGATCGTGGAAAATAGAAACATTCATTCATTTATTTAAAATTTGGTGTGTCCAGAATATTTCTCAGAATATGATACCTTACTGCATTAAATTTAGACTTCATAATTTTTGAAACATATTTATATGCCGGAACAAAATATTATTATTGATTTCATTTCAATCCTTTTGAAAGCAAAACTAAAAATTGAATTTTATGCTGAATCTGAGAAGTTTTTGTTGAATTATTGTTTGAGATATTACAGAAATTATGAAAAATATTTTGTAGTTCACATAAGACTTAAATACCGAGCGATTCTGTCTGCAATACTCATATTCAATAATAATAATAATAATAAATAAATAACAATAAAGATGATAAATAAAATTAAACGCTTGGTTTTATTAAAAATATCTTTATATTAATTGCAATTTCATCATTTTCACTTTTAATTAAAGTTGAAGTTTTACCGGAAATGACAACAAATTAGCAAAATATATATAGTAAATTGAACGAAACGATCTAAACAATATAAGTTTGGTATGACTATCAAAATTTGAAGATTAAAAATGTTTTGTTTGAGAATCCTTTAAGAGACCAGTTACTTAAAATATTTAATTGAAAATTGTAGCGAGCTGTAATACTGGCGAACTGGCTGGTCGCCAAAGGCGGCTAGTACTAAATAAAAATGTGTTTTTCGCTTTTATGAAAGTGTGAAGTGAAATTTTTCAATTTCAAAATCGAATTGTTGGCGATTGCAATACTTTCTGTACATACAATGCTATTCTCTTGATATAATAATCTTGTACTTGCCTCATATAAGAAGTATATGAGAAAATAAGAAAGATTTAAATAGGAATATTTCAGAATTATTTTGAAACCATTTATCGGCAAGAACTAAAAGTAATCCCTCAACAAATACATTTTATCCCACATAAGAATTTCCCATTTCAACGAAAACTGTCCATCAGGAATTCAGAAGAACTAAAAAAATACTTAACTGTTGCATTTTATCGAAGCGAGAGACAGAATGTGCGTAGGATGACGGCCTGGAACGATATATCTTGACGTTACAAAACCCGAAGCATGATGGGATCGTTCCCAAGATCCTTGAACGATATTTAATTCAAAAACTTCCTCTTTTTCCTTCCGGTTCAGATAAAACGCCAATATTGAATTCCGTCCAAATTGGAAAAAATGCCCTCTTTTTCGGACAAAGAAAAAATATGAAGGGCGAAGAAAATTTAGGTCTTACGCATGAAGAGTTCTTGCCTACCCTAGTGCTTATTATTGCCCTTCCTTCGGGGCAATCATCTTGAAAAATAAAATGTAATATGAGGGACATAAAAAAACCCCGCGGAATCAGATCCGGTGCTGATTGTTTGTAAAATGTCACTTGGATGCAATGATGAACCATTCAGAACGAAAAGAGGATTCGGTTCAAGTGGCGCTTCATTTTTGTGATGTTTTTTTCTGGTTAAAGTGTTTTGTGGTTTCTTTAGAATTTCTAATATATTAATATTTTGCCATTGTTAGTAATGAAATTTAAAACCAAATTAAATATGTACCCTCTTAAAGATCTATTATTATGTTAACAATATTTCAGATCTGATAGTCACAGCAAATTAAGCGAAGCCTTTCTAAGTACGGAAACCTAAAGCCAGTTAGAACATATGCTCATTTAAACGGTTAGTTATCCTGTTAACAATATTTTATATTTGATTATACGAAGCCTTTGTTAGTAAAGAAATCAAAAGCCAACTGGAGCATGCGCCCGGATAAACGGTCTGTTATCTTGCTAACAATACTTCAGATCTAATTATACGAAGTAAATTATACGAAGCCTCTGTAGTATTAAAATTTAAAGCCATCTAGGACATCTAGTCCACTTAAACGGTCTATTATCATGATAACAATATCTCAGATCTGACTGTCACAGCAAATTATACAAAACCTTTGTTAGTAAAGAAATCTAAAGCTAACTATTGGGTTGTTCGGAAAGTAATTTCGTTTTTTTGTGTGTGTGTGTGTGTGTGTGTGTGTGGAAATGAAAGACAGTTTTCGCATAATAAACAAATACTTTATTAAATTATATATTGGCCGTTCTGGTCCAACACCTTTTGCCATCTTTCTGGTAGTAGCATAATTCCACGCTCATAAAATTTTTGGTCTTTGCTGCCAAAAAACTGATCGAGGTGGTTTTTGACCTCCTCATTTGAGGTGAAGGTTTCACCGTCTAAAAAATTTATCGAACCAGTTCTGGCACTGGCGTACTATCAACACACCTTTTTCATACATATCGGTCCATTTCTTTCTGGCTTGAACAGCATTTTTACCCTTTCTGTAGTAAAACAGTAAGATATGTCGAAAATGCTGCTTATCGCTCTCCATATTTAAAAGGGCACCAACCAAAAACTACTGCGTAGAATTAATTGGAATTTTTCACATACAAGCCTTGCTATATGAGCTCTCAAAGCATATAAAAATTATACAGCTTAAATGTGAAGTTGGGTGCAAAAAATACAATTAAATCCTCTGTCGAGAAAAAAACGAAACTACTTTCCCAATAGAACATGTGCCCAATACAACCAATACAACCCAATACAACCCAATAGAACATGTGCCCATCTAAATGGTTTGCATATCCTGTTAATATTTCAAATCTGATTGTCAGAAAATAACTAATAAAAGTTCTTGTAGAAATTATTCGCTTCATTCATTCTGAGAGTGATTAAGAGACAAAAAAAGCATATTTACAGTGTCTGTATTTATATATAATAGAGTTAGAAGTTTTTTTCCTGAAATGAACTCTTTGTCCATAACTTTGACCTACTCTCAAATCAAAACTAATCCATAAAAAATGTTTAGAACAAATAGTGATCAACTAACAGAAAAAAAACATTGTCGAATACAAAATGAAGAAGAAAAAATAACGAAAGAAAATATTATTCATTTTAAGTAACATAAGTAACTGTAGTTACATGACTGCATTAACAAGATATTTTCAAAATTGAGTAATTAATTCCTCCTTTTAACTATTGATTAAAAACTCTCAGAAAAGGTTAGTTGTAAGGTTCCGTTTTTGGTGGAATGCCATTCAATTTAATTAAATACCACTGATAATTTATGAAGCTCTATACGATACTGTCTAGTCTGTAGAGTACCAGCACACATATACAAATACTTTCATCTTTATTAATACTAAAGATTATTTTCTTGTCATTTCCAGCTGAACAGCTAGAATTTCTATTAAATACTTAATAAATCTAGCCTCTGAAATGTATCAAATGCATAGATGAAAAGTCGTCGGATAAGTAAGCGCATTCTCGCTTCAGTAAACATTACTTATGATCGTGAGGTTCTGTTAGTGACATTCCGATTGGGGTTCGAACTTCATATGGGAGGGTTTAGTAAATTAATCGGTGGTGGCTATTTTGTAACTAATCTTAATACTGACGCAAATATTCACAACGGCCTGTCAGTCAGATACATCGACCTCCCCGAAGGTCAAGGACTATTTCCTTTCTTATTTAATACTTCATGATCAGATGTACTTTATATTTATACAATAATAAATTCCTTCATCATGTAAGACTTTCATAAATCATAAGGATTCTTTTTAATTATAAAAATATTATTCTTGGAATTAAAATATTTGAATCTTTGAAATTATTCTTAATAAGTAGAATAATGTTTTTAAAAAGTTAAAAATGGTTTAAAATCATATGCGAAACCTGCTTATTATTAAATCGTAAGGCTGTTCTAAAAATACAACCATAGATTTTCCAGAAGATTGAAAATGCATTTTGATAATGAGAATAATGAATATATGATGTAAAGCTTATTTGGTCATTTAATATGATTTAACTATTATCAATACTAAAAGGCCCCAAACGCCCGTTCAAGGAAACTATGGTATACACCTCTAAATCCTTGGTTGTATATGAGAAATTTCACCCCTCATTCGTTAAATGTAATACTTTAAGCGGGAAGATTGTTGGTAAATGATGCTCGCTTACATATGTTTTTTGAGGACTCTCAAAGATGTCCGGCCTAACATTTGTTAAGGTATCCGAACTCGTTAAAAAGATCGATTTTCGCCAAAAGTGACATTAAAAAATTATTTTATTGGATAGACCAGTCTTTGAGCTATCCAAAACAGGTTTACTTTTGTCTCTATGTTAATTAGAAGTCAAAATATTGATATTTTAGTAATGATCAGATATTTAAATAACAGGAAGTACTGATTTAAAAGGCCAAAAACATGTTAAAAATTTGTATAAATACATATTTAATTTTAAAATTCGGAAAATGTTTTGCACAGAAAACACAAAACGCCAATGAGAGTTATCAACGGTGTTTTGTGGAAATGTATACCTAAAGATGTCTTTGCTGAGCTCCGAATCCTCAGATTAGAGACATTTATGTCTGTAATACATTTTAACGAAGGGTTTATAGGGTTACTGATTATTCTTTAGGTTACTGGTGTACATCCTAATGCAAATGCAGTTAGAGCATTTGCTGAGCTCAACAAAGACAGAATAAATGAATCTAGGCAGCAATCCCTTCCAAATGCAAAAATTGCCATAAAAAGTTTAAATGATTAAAAAATTAAAATTATTAAAAGTTGTGGAAGAAGAAGGTATAACCTAGAAATGTGGTGAATTTTAAGTATGTATAAATATAATTTATTATTAAAACATGTAACTGTATACTTTAAATACATTTTTCTTCAAAATTTATTTTTACTCATTTGTCGTTCACTTCAAATCAAATAACTCAAAATATAATTATTATACTACTATGAAATTTGGTGGAATTTTTCTTTATACTATATTTTAGGGAATGAATTAAAAGAATTTAGATTGAGTGAATATTTTTTTTAATTTGCAGCCGATTATTTGAATAATTACGTCATAAATTTACTAAAATTTTCATGATAAATCTTCGACTGGCTCTACAATTTGTATTTATTATTATAACCATATGTTTGTAATACATTCTCTAGAGAAAACTCTGTAGTTTACTTTGGTATAAGTTTTGTTGGGGTGCGAGTGATAATTTTTGATGTATCTCGTTTGAAGTTTTAAAAGAATTTGCTAAAATTTATGCTATTAAATGCCAATTTTCAAAAAAATATGAATATTTTTTTTTCAAATATTGGCATCCTATTACTGATTTTGAATAGTCACAAAACCAAAAATATTGTTAAAGTATGTCTACACCTTGTTTTTCTAAAAAAGTGCTCCGAACGTGCTCAGATACCTTAATAGTCATCAACTGAACTTATTTGGGAGCTTTATTAGGAATATATATTTAAATTATTATAATAAATAAATTAAATAAATATTTTTTATTTAAAAATTCTTTTGCTTTTGAAAGCGTTTGATTACTTAAGCATCTTGTTTTTTAGCAGTTGTACAGACATCAGATTATAATCAGTTTTAAAAGCTTTAATTCAACATTCAATATATAATAATAATAATAATAATAAAATTGTATTAAAAAATTCTCTTTTTCTCTTTCATTCGATAAAATAAATAACGAATCATCGGAATAATTTTTTCTTTCTAAAAGAAACTAAATGAAATTATTTTTTATATATATAAAGTAATGCAAAAAGAAGCAAACTTCTTCAGCAAGCTTATTTTTAAAACATTACAGTTCCATTTCAGATGACAATTTAAGGTTTAATTTAGGTTTAGTTATATTAACGTCCAGTTTGAAGAAACACTTACGCTATTTTGGGACGGACCTCGTAATTTTGAACCGCGGTCAGATGACGAGGACGACACCTGAGATGGCACCCCCCTCTCCACACCACACCACACCAGCTGGAGGACGTTTGGTCAGGACGGATTTAACGTGCAACAGACCCCCTTACAAGACGGTTCTTCGGTGGAATCGGGACTCGAACCTGAAACCCTCCGGTTCCGAAGCCGAGACCTTATCACCAGGCCACCGCTGCCATAACAATTTGAGAATAAATCATCTATTTCGAAATAAAAAAAATCGCAATCCCTCAGTTATTCAATTAAAAAACGCTACTATTATGAAAAAATTCTTCATAAAAATAAAGTTACGTAGCTTCATTTAATTTACCATCCAAAAATTTTTCAAGTCATGCAAAATCTTGCTATTCAAATATGAAAGTATTTACTTAAAAACTTGAAAAAATGAATCTTTTTAAGTACTACATAACAACTACTTACTACAGTCAACGTAAAAAAGCACTTAAAGATTTAAGCATCCCATGCCAAATTAAAATTTCTGATCCTTTTGGAAGAATCTTAAAACAGTACCCAGTATCTGAAAAAAAAGCTTTTTATTTCTTTTGAATAAGCCTATAAAAATGCTGCTTAATACCAAATACCTTTTATCATAGCATAAAAAGGTAATTTATCTGCATTCGTCAAGTTTTATTAAATCAATTTGACATGTTTTTACTAAATGCTTCTTTTTATTGTGACTTATTTTATGTTCGTAAAAATGAACGCTTGAGATGAATTTTTAACTCACTCTCGGGATTTTTTTTCTTGACATTTTATGCGTTTGAATATTGACTATGAATTGTATATGACATTGCATTATTTTAATAACGTAAACGGCAACACATTAATTTAATCATTCCAGGACTTATTCATTTGCTTATCAGCTAATAATATTCATCTTTTTTAAAATCTATAATTTCGCCCACCTTTGGTATTAAATTTGAAAAGAAAAAAAAAATGAAAATTCCACAGTATTTATTATAACAAATTTTAATTCATATATTCAAAAGTAAATAATTATTTAAAAAATGAAATTTTTAATTTTAATGCAATTAATTATAAAAATTCTTTTTAAAAAATGTATTTTTTAGAAATATGCTTATGCCGGATGTTTTTTCACACTTTTTGTTATGCCTGAATTTATTGTTTTAGCTAATTTATTTTATTTATGAAGAGGAAAATTATTAAAAATCGCTTTTAAAAGTATTTATAAACTGCATTTTAAAAGCTGATTAAAAAATACTTTTGCCGTGTGCTATTTTTAATTTTAACTATTCCGAAATTTATCCCTTCCGTTAACTTAGGTTTCTTATTTTTTTACACGACCTTTGAAGCCTTTAATTAATAATATGAAAGCACGTTTTCAATATAAGATTTTATTTAATTAGTACTTATTAAACGAATCATTAAATTTTGAGTTAACGTATTAGAAAACTTAAATATAATAGACATTTTCTTGTCATTTTCCCTCGATGCTCTTAGGTTTTTAAAACATTTAGGGCTTCTTTAAAATTTCCTGTTACTTAAAATAAGCCCTAACGTCCCTTTCCTTTTCTTTTCTCTCCATAATGCCTTTTAACATCCCAGGATCTAACGTCCCTTTTAATTTGAATCAGAACATAAAAATACGCAAATAAAAAAAATACCTCGTAAACTTTTATCTTGAAAGGTGTTAATAACCTGGTTTGAATTAGCTTTTTCATTTCTTTTGTAACGGTTTTTATCCGGAAAGTTTTCATTTTCTTGAAAAATGTGCGATGTTTTAAATTGTTTTCCTTGTGTAACAAAGATTACAGAAAGAACACTTTTGTTATGCCTTAATTATGTTTTATATGATATATTCTCATTTCACTTGAGTTTAATTAACTTTCTGAAAAATTAGTTAGTGCATTAAATGAGAAATGCAAAAATATATATTGATGGTTTAATTAAGTTCATTAATTAACTCGAAAAAAATCAAATAAAAATGAATAACAATACGGTGACTTGTTAAAAGGTTTCGCATTTTTTAGTTTCATATAACCTCAACAAAAAACACTGTAATATATGTATACTTATTTTGGAAAAATTTATGATTACCTATTTGCACCAAACTAAATAACATTTAAGGTTTTTGTTTAATATCTAAATATTAATATTAAGTTAAATAATATTTTCAATGTTTTTAGCTTTGCTGTATAGTATACTGTTTTAACTAAGCTGATCGTATGTCTAAATTTAAATGCAATTTTTCTTAATTTTTTGTTTGCTTTTTTGTTGTTGTTTTATGATATTAACTATCCATTTTGAAATTATTTTTGGTGCTAATTGAGTTATGCTTCTACAAAAATAATAATACTCCAATGCGCCAACTTTTATCTTTTTTAAAGCAACTTCATATGCCTCGTGTCTGGATATATTGCACTATAATTATAGAAAAAGGGCAGTAGGTAATCCGGTATTTAATTTTCACAATTCTTGTTGTATGAGTGGCATGGCATTTGAGTCTGTTCGAATTGATTTAGAAAGCCTAGGTCTATAAACGTTGAGAATATTTAATATGTAGTCATAAATCTGGAATGCTAAAATTCCTAGAAAGCAACTAGTTATAACAATATACCTATATTTGAGATGTTCAAATTCTCACCGTTAGCTGCATTATACATTTGGAACCTCGTCTGAATTTCATATTGCACACGCTGGAGCATAGAGAGTGACACGCTAATAAAAACAACAGTAATGCGTTGTTCAGGCTCCTGCAATGTTTTTGCAGGCGTTGCAAACACCTTATGTTTCAGGTGCCCCCATAGGAAAAAGTCCAGTGGAGTCATATCAGATGAACGTGCAGGTTAAAAGCCTAATATTACCATTAAGTTACCGTTATCTTCTATATAACCCTCATAATTTCGGTCCCAAAAATAATCAACTATAACATTAAGTATCTTCTATGGAAAGTAAAAGCAACACAGCTTGAAATATATTCGGCTTCTCCTTACACGAAGGAAGAGATTGTTCTGCAACAACGGTAAAAAAATGATGCCCAGCTTTCTTTTTCCAAGAAAACTCTCAAGCAAGAAAAATATATAGTTGACTCTCAACCACACTTCAATACTTTCCTGTAGCCATCAAAGACTAATACAAAATCAAACTCAGAAAGGCATAGTCATTTCTAGCACAATATTAGTCCATAGATTGGCCAGGAGACTCGATCCTTAAAAAAAATTATAATGGAATTGCCAAACATTTTTCAAATAGTTCTGAAGTTTCCAAAATTCAATCTTAGATCTTTCATTTTTAAAATAACATTAAAAGCTCCATGGAACATTTATGATAAAAAAACAGCTTGATTCTTTGAAAGTCAGCAGTTGAAGAGTTTCTATTCTGAGACGTTGCTCCCTAATTATGGTTAAATAAATGTCTAGAAGAATTGCTCCTATATCAGTGATAAATATATTAGGCGTCACTTTACCTTTGAATTCCAATGAAAATAATATTTAAATATATCATTTTCTTTTGCGTTTAGTCACTCATATTATTATTTTTATGATGGCATTTCTTTAATATATTTTAGATGTCACCAAACGTTTAAATTCACTTTTCGAAATACCATAAGAATTCACCGTTAAGAAAGGCATATCAACAAAATGACTCGCATGTTCCAAGAGAAACATAGAACTCAAAAATATATAAATGTTGAATTTTATTGAAGAAGCGGCAGAGGGTGTTAAGGAAGAGCACCAACCCCCACCCTTGCAAAGCAATACGTGGCGATTATTCGGTAAAAACAGCATTTTTTTTTCCTATCCCAGAATTCCTAAAAGATATTTAACTCAGACTTTCCTTTCAAAATTCAATTTCAGCAAATTTCTTATTATTGAATTCCGTCAAATTCAGAAACAAGTTCTTTTTAAGACAAAAAAAAAGGATATATGAGAAAACAGAGAGAGAATTTGAGTCCTACGCATGAAGAATTTTTGCCTATGATGATTTTCATTTTTTGTTGCTCACTTGGGAGGAGAAATAGAATATTTACGAGAATAGTAGAATCAAATCTGATGCAGTATGCCAGAAAAAGAGGTAATGACGGTGGATTCTGTAACGGCTCAGAGCAAAAAAGAATATTCTTTCAACTTCAAAAAAAAGGCCTGAATGTACCTTTCAGACAACGTTTATTTCTTTGACGTTTGTCTCAATGGTAGTCTGAAACTTCTTTTGTGATTCTTGCTTGGTTTTTGTTAGAGAAAGCATTTAGTTCCTCCGTTCTTGGCTTGGAAAAAAAGGACTTACTCTTTGCAAAAAAAAGCAAGAAAAGGATTGTATTTATTCATTCAAAATATGGCATGTCTGTTCGTTTTAAGGATTATTACATATAGCTTTTTCAAACGGTATTTTAAAAAAATTGTAGATATTGTTATGAATTTGCTATATTTTTTCCCAGCACAATTTTTTCCACGTCTCTTTCCTTCATTAAAGAGACATTTTTATGGACGAACTCTGCTACATGCTGAACGGATGCCTGATAAATAATCCCCAGCCTTGATGTGAAACTTGGCACAAATTTAGCATTTAGTAGCTTTGCGACAAATTTGGTGACAAAATGGAAAATGTCCTAATCAGCAGTAATATTGCCTATAAGGCATTAGAACATGAATTAGTCTGATTCTTCTAGAAGCTTCTGCTTCCTGCTCTGGGAGCTATAAAACTCTTGGAGAAATGAGTTTGAGTCAATCTATTGAGTTGAATTAAAGAGATTTGTCGGTTGAATTGAGCTTAACCGATTAGTTGAGTCCAATATTGAATCGTGTACTGAAATTCCAGACAGTGTCGAGTCCAGCATTGCGGTTATAGTGAATCGACATTCGAGAGTTGTTCAAGACAGTAGACAGTGAAGAACAGGAGGCGTTTGAGAGGCCTGAGAATTGTGTGAAGTTTGTCTTTCCATGGAATTCTCTCTCGGTGCTTTCTGCTGTTATGGTTGCTTATTACCGATTAGCTGCTTGTGTGCTGTTGTTTATTGTTTGTGTAATTCTTGTCTATGCTTCGTTTGGTTTAGTTGTAGGTTTGTAGGTTTGTTCGTGATGAATATTTTTATTGAGCCTGTTTGATTGTTTTTCCGTATACTCACTATGTAGAAACCGTTAAATGCCGTTGAATATTCGGATTTTGCGTAAAACTTTTCAGTAACAAAATTCAAGGCTATTTAAAAAGGCAGAAATTTGAAATATTTATTTCTAATAAGTGGAAATAGATAAAGATTAATACAATGCATTACTTGGTAGAAGTACATTTATTTTTTAAATTTATTTTTTGAATTCCAACAATCTCGGTAAGAATGACCTTTGTTTATTTATGAGAAAATAGCGATAGCTTAGAAAAAATCGGTTTGTGTGTTGCAATATGCGTAGAGTTAATCCGTTAGCTTAGA
>JAPMOR010055826.1:826742-866876 GCA_026543865.1 Argiope aurantia | reverse complement strand
TTCAATACCAGTGGCGTACGACGATTTGTATCAAATGGCGAAGAAAAAGGAAAAAGTATAGACAAGAAGTGTTACCTATAAGTAGCAGTTGATCGAAAGTGGTTACCGAAATTTCAAAATATGCACAACAGAGAATGGGTGGAGGGATTAACTATTTCAATAATGCACAACTTGAGAAGGGTGGGAGGGATTAATTACAAAAAAAAAACTAGGTTACTCTAAAGTTTTTTTTGTTTTTTTATGTCATCTCTTCACGATATAATGACTAGGGAAATAAGAACAAATAAAACAAAAACTTAAAAGTGCTTTATTATTATTTTTTATTTTTCATTAAAAAAAAGGAAAGTTTCTTATAGTGTGGGTAAATGTCCAGAAAAAAATTAATTATGTCAGAGAATTAATATACAAGCAAACCATTAAAGCACTTGAATAAAAATTGAAAGTAAAGAAAAATCGGTAAAGAAAAAGAAATGACTGGAAGGTTAAGAAAGTGAAAGATAATTACATCTTTTTTGTGCAATAAAGAAGGGTATTAAATTAAATTAAGAAATAAATTTTTAAAGGTTTTTAAAAGAAAAAAAAAGTCTTTTTTTTTCTTTCTGACCTTGATATTAAAGAACGCATTTTTTTACATTGATAAAAGCCTTTTTTTTATTTTAAATTCTAGTATTACCTCGCATGAGTTTTAAGTACTCTTTTCCTCATCTTTAATTTAGGATAAAAAAAAACTGTCTTTCAAGTTGTTAAAAAAATTTATTGCTATTCATTTTTCTTCAGTTTCTCCCTTCTGTATTTGACTACACAAATAAAATACTCAAGGGATTAATTTATGAATATTAGTGATTAAACTACCGCTTTAAGAAAAATATTTTCTTATTTACTTATATAAAATATGATTTAATTGATCAATCAAATTTAATCATTCCAGAATAAGTTTCAAAGGTTTTTAAATTAATTCTTGGTGTAAATATAGATAAGACATTTTAAAATAAGTTATTAAAAAGTAATTAATTCGAGCTTGACCATAAATGCTCTATTTTATTTTCAGCGCATGTATGCAAACCAGTAACTGCTGTTTGCTTTCAATTTACTGTTTACTTCCAATTAATAAAATTTTAACTTCCTTTTTCCTTAAAAAAAATCTGAATTTGTACACTGAATGGCAAGTAAAAGAAACAAATACTCTGAGCTGAATAAGGTGCATTAATGGTATAAATCATGTATTTGCTAAACTAACAAGTTAAAAAATATTTTTAAAGTAGAATTATTCCCTCTTTAATAAAAATTAAATTGGACTAAAAATATATTGCTTTTATTCTCTCTATCGTCAATATTTCATACTTTAAGTAAATGAAAAATGGTTGAGTTTTGAATGAAAATTTAAGATAATTTATTAATGCTTGAAGTCAGGAGAAACTTAACTAAACCATTGAACCTTATTCATTAGAAAAATTAAGGATTAAAAACGTTGCCCCGTTCCAATGAAAAGATCCGATTTCGTCAATTTTTATTTGATTTTAAATTTTCCTTAAACTAATCATCAGTGATCGTCTGTCCCTGATTATCAAAATTTTGATCGAAATTTCAAAGGCACTGACCATTGCGCATTCTTTTGGGGAAGAAAAAACACCTGGAAGATTACACTGGTCGCAACTATTGTACCGATTTCTCCAATTTTTATATCATCTAAAGACTCATGAAATTTACTAGATATATCATCAATGGTTTCCTGCCTACTTCCACTCTCCAACTTCTATAGATATTGGAAAATAACACATTGGCGTTGATCCCGACTTCAACAACAAGAAAGCATTTAGCCAATTAATTTCGTTATTTTGTGTGCTTAACAACTCAATCAGATTACTCCTTGTTTATTGTAGAAATGTAATTTAAAACTGCACCTTCATTTAGCGCGATAAGAGCTTTTCCATTAAAATTGCTTGGCATTATTAGATTAATGCAATTAAAATCTTTGGCGAACAATTACTCTTATTTTAATCGATTATTTTAAAAGGATAAATATTATTTTTTCTTTACTGGAAATCATAATATGCTTATATATAAAAAATGATTGTAATTTAGTTCATAATGCCTCTTCACTTCGCCAATGCTGCCAATAATAAGATTCCAATAACCAAAAAAATAATTTTAGTGAACAATAACCGTTTTACTGTATTTAATTGGTTAGCCATCTTGATTGTCAATTTGGTATTATTGACAACTTTGTCGAAGTAAAGTGGTACTCTAAACTAGAGTTCAAATAAAATAAAAAAATTATTATGAATATTGTCAAGTAATATAATAAATAGTTAAAATCTTGGTTTGTTTTTACAATTTCTCTTGCTTTTGTAATCATATATCACAGAGACAGTTTACGAAATTCAGTAATAAACTGCTATGATACTTTTCATTTAACTATGTAATTGAATACTTAATTATATGATTAAGTGTATTTAAATACTGGTAGTTTAATAATTGAAAATAAAGCACATTCTTAATGTTTTAGTAAAGAGATGAGAATATTTTTTAATTACAAATATAAAGTTGAAGGAAAATTGATGAAGAATAAAGAGGCTAAAAGAAATGTGCGACGTAAAATAAGCCTGTGATGACAAATGTAATAAACTTTAATTCTGTGATGAATTATCAGCAATTTTCTCTTGATATTAATAACTTTTTTTTCATACTTTTATAAAATACTTTTTTTTTAAGTTTTTGATTTATGGTTTCACCATTTTATTTTTTGCTTCAGATTTTGGAAAAAAAAGAATTATTTTATATTTTTATATATGTAAAAACGTGGTTGATAAATATATTCGTTTTTAAAAGTTAGCTTCAATTTTAAGATATTAATTTAAGTCAAAATCCCTTATTTAAATCAATCTATAGTTTATTACAAATATTTCTCTGATTTCCTCTCTAAATGGCGCTATTTTTCTGAAATCAAATTCTGAGTAAAATAAATCAATTACGCTTTGAAAACGTTATATTTTAAACGAAAGCACAAAACATAACAATATTTTTAAAAATATTAACGAAAACGAAAGAAAAACGGTTTTCAATATTACATCTTACAAATAAAAAAAATACAAAGATAAAAAATAAATAAAAATATTTTAAATAGGAATATTCTTCAATAAATTCAATTTCAGACATTGATTCATATTTTAAAAAAATCTACATTTAATCCTACTTGAAATCAATCAAATCTTACTTGATTAAGCCGTACTTCCATTTTTATAACTAGAGTTATACAAACAAGACAACTTAATCCATTACGGTTTTCGTATAAAGAATGCTAACGTTTTCGAAAGTATGTTAAAGATGAAAGTAAAAGCGGGAATTAAGACGCAAGACACATTAACAGCTTTCAACTTGAGCTTAATTTATGAGATGTTCGCTTTCCATCCTTTTAAGGATCCTTACGGGCAATTTCGAATGGAAAGGGGCTTAAAAGAAAGATCGAAAACTCTACTTTAAAGTAGCAGACGATTTAAAGAGCTGCACTCAATCTTTTAAAAGCGAAAATGAGCAGAACGGTAAATGAAGCGAAAGAAAATAAATAAATAGGAAAAAACTTCGATTATTTTAAATCGCTTTTAATGTGTGTCCTTTTTTTTCGAAAGTAATGAATGGAATGAAGAGCTAAAATCAAATAAGTCTCTTTAAGGATAATGTGGAATCTTTTATTAAACTCTTTTAACAATTTAATACATATATTTTTTTCCTTTATCGAATGCGATGTATACAAAGATAAATTATTTCAATCATCAAAAAAATTCAATCTCGAGATTTTAATGAATCGTCATAGTTCACATTTCTCTGATTCTCAAAAATATATTTTTTTTAAAAATTCAGTAAAACCAAGGTTAGCCGAATTCGGATTAACCGAAACCATAGTTATCTGCAATGCTTCTGCAATCCGAAATCCATGAAAGATACCATTTACTCTACTAATAGAAACTATCTCTATTTTAGATTGACTGAAGATTTGTTGATTAATACAGAGTGTGAACGTCTTTTTGATGAAAGCATGTCTAAAAATAGCTATCAGAACACGTGTGAAAAAAGCAAAACAAATGATAGCTGAGATTTTTAAAGGATTTATTCAAGTGCTATAAACAATCACTAAGAATATATTCATGCACCTACTGTAATCCTAAGAAACGTGAAAGGTCGAAACGGAACTTTATCGCATACACTAATAAATGTGTCATTCTAGTTCTTTAGATCTATATAAACTATTTACTTTGGCAAGACCAAGAAGGCTTCCAGTGCTCAGTTTTTTTTTCAGGGTCAGGTTTTTCTTTTTTCGAGAGTTGGGAGCTTCGAAGTATTGCCAAGAAATCCGGTACCTGTATATTTATTATAAAACATTTGCGAAAGGTAATTAGGAAATACCAATATTTGACTTGGACCTAGTGCTTTTTTTAAACAATTGTGACCTTCGAAAAAAAAGATCTGGCTTAAGATCTTTAGAGATTTATGCTGAGATTAATTGCTGGTATGCGGTTAATATTCATTTACCAGAAAGTTCGATAAGTAATTTGTATGTTTTTTTTTCAACCGATTGAACCAATATTTTGCATGGTAATTAATGTTTCTAGAAAGTATTATTTTTCATATTTATTTTATTTCATATACACAGTTATTAAAAGGTATAATTTTTAGTCTTATTTTGCAGTGAAATATAATTTAATCTTTTAATTTGAACTTTTGTCAGCCTGAAGGCAACATGTGGCCAAAAGATGCACGCTTAATTTTCTAATGCAAATTGAATCTTATTTTTCTTTTATACAAAATATAAAAAATGTATATGTATTTTAAAATTTTATTAAAAAAAATATATGTACAGCAAAATAATAGGTCTCGATTAAAAATAATTCTTGGGAAATTACACTAATGTAAAAGACGTTTTGTAATGTAATATTTTCTTTCGCAATTTAAATTGAGTCAAATTAAGGTCAAAATATGGTTTGATTTTATTTAATTAAATTACAAATTAAACTTTTAAAATGTTAGTTTAGAGGTGCATATTCTCATCCTGCTAAGTCTATATGTGCCAAATATGGTGGATATTCTCCAGAATAAAGGCTTGCACTCACACATAGACATCATCATCTTCAAAGTACATTTGTACCAAATTTAATAGCTCTAGGTGAATTTACCATGACTCGCTATTTGTTTTCTAAAATAATGAAGACAACTAAGTATGCAGTTTGGGTGCTTTCTTTTTATAATTGGATTAAAAAATTTAACGCAGATATAAAAGGCAGGATATAATTACTTTAACGTTTAAAACCAACAAGTCTACTCGAAACTTTCTCAATTACTCTTTAATAAATGTAATTGTATATTAATAACTGCATGTAACTGATAAATAATAAGAGTGAAAGAGCTTATTAGAATGTGGTATTTGGCAATTAATAATTGGAATGCAGTTAAGACATAAATACAAATGTATCTTGGACGCATTTTTTTCTAATCAATTAAAATCAAAATTTGACAGAATAACAATTTTAACCACAAAAATCACATACTAAACTTCATGTAATATAGATAACCAAAATATAGATAACCTCTAGACATATATTTTTCCAAATTTTACACATATTATACCTTAGATATTAAATAGGGGCACTAAATTTCATCAAATTAACTCTTCGTTTAGTAGTTATTTAAAATGTTAAGACAATCTGTTCATATTCCTATAGAATGGATTTCTTTTAGAATTTGATAGAAATCTGCAAATTTGGAATAAAACCCATTGCCAAATTTCATCTGTCTAGCTCAAAGAGCTTCTAGGTTTTCGTATTCATTGACCTACAGATATTATATAAAAAGTTTCTTTTTTGGTTTTAGGGAAGTCAGTAAAGTGAGGATTATTATATTCTCAAGTTAAAAATTTTTTAACGATTACAATACTTTTTCTATGCATACTCTTTAAACGAGAAAATAAAAAAAAAGGAAAAATTAAACTTATATTTGTATAATCATGCTACAACTGCTCATGAGCATTGAGAACAGTGCCATGGTGCTAACTGCAAGAAGTAAGTCAATATTGTAGCGCAAAACAATGATCATTGGTCATGGCGCTAAACTAAAAAATAAACTTCATTAATAAGTATAAATTAATTTTAACATTTGCATGTATATATCAGTCATTTATAATCATAATAAATTGAAATAAAAATTCAATAGTTTTTCATAACAGTAATAAATATACATTACTTTAGTACGACTACAATTTTAAAAATTTATAACTTGAAATTAATTTACATTTTGATAACAATTGAAAAGTTTATTGACAATAATTTAAACTAGTCACAAGTGATGATAGATGGAAAGTCAGACTTTGAATCTAACAATAATTAAGTATTGGAATTAAGTATTGGAACTATAATAGACTTTTCGGAAATATGTTCAGTAAAATAAGTTTATTTTTATTTTTGTTTTTGCTGCTTGATGTACAAATACAAGATGTAATCATACAAATTCATTTATCAAAACTGTTTTGAAATATTCTCAATTCTACAAATGAATTCAAAGTTTTATTTAAAATTAAATAGGAGATACATATATCTTCATTTCAATAAGCCGATAAGTTGTTGTTGATGCTTTCAAAATTCGTAATAAAACTTATACGGGTTTTCTTTTGACAAGAACATTTTATGTAGAAATGTATTTTGTATATTTTCAATCAACAAATTTCAAACAAATTGGATGAATTTTACGAAAATAAATTACTTAAAAGCTTCTAGATTTGGATCCAACTTATAGAAACGTACTTCATATAAATATCAACATGGCTTTAATTTAATGTATGAAACTCTTCCACTACTTCAGACAAATTATTTAATCATTAGTTATAATTCTATTAACATTTGTCTATGAATAACTTGATTCAAAAGTAGGAAATTACTTCGTGCACTTAGGAGACTGTTAAGAAAATAATATTAAGTTAAAAGAAAATAATATTTCCTCTTTGAGTGATAATGCTGCTATTCTGTTAAACATCAAAATATCTTCTATTTTAAATTTCAGAAAAGTGTTTTGACAAGCCATCTTAATGAAATTTTCAATTTTCTTGAAAGATTTTAGAAAATGCAGAATCAGATTTTGAATTAAAATATTCATACTTACATACTTTTGTTTTTTATCCGCAGCAATAATGCCAGTTTTAGTAACATTTTTTAAGCCACTATTAGTAATTTACTTCTTTCAAATATTTAGCGGTTATATAGATTTTTTAAAGATTTTATACAATTTTCTAGAAGAATCAACGGATCTCAAGTCCTAATAGCGGTATCACCAAAATTCTTGCATTTTCTATAATCAAGGAAATTAGTCAGTTTAAAACATTTTTGTTATCATAACAGGCAATTTCATTGCTAAATCGCCAAATATTTTCTAAGATCGGGATCATTCTCTTGGTACCATTAAACATGTATTTGGAATATCTGTGAATCTTTCTTACAATGAAATTAACTGAGTAGGGAAACAATATTATACATTCGTAACATTATACAATTAGGTGAATTTCAAATTTTGAACAATTCTGTGAGCTAATATTAATGTCATTATTTTGGTAATATATTTCGATGCAATTTGGTAATTTATTGAATCTATTTCGTTGCTGACTGCTTCATAAGTTTGAGCTCCTTATCTTACAAGTTCATACTTATCATACTTAATATGTCATGCAATTACATTTCTATTCCTCTGAGGACAGGATATGTAACCCTCCAAATAATTATTTGCAGTTCTGCTTCATACAATCATTAATCATATTCAGGACGTCGAATACGAGATGTAATGACGCGATATTGTTTCAGATAGGGAATTCATTTACCTCAAATTGCAAGGAGTTGAATAAATAGTATTCAGTTGTAGAAAACATGTTGCGAGTTGACATATGTTTTCGTAATTTATCTAGAGATAATAATTAATGTGATAGAAAAATGTTTTTATAAAGACTTAATAATATTAATAGCTTTTTTTAGAATAACTGAAAAATTCGATTTCAGCAATGCATTTACTTTACATTTAATTCACTATAACCGTCAAATAGGAATTTTAGAAATGTGATTTTTTGTTTCAATGTAAAATAATAATTTTATTATTATTATTATTTTGATTATCAATTTGAAAAAAATGTAAGATTTTCATTTATTTAGAACTATAAACACAAAGCCATCCTGATAACTAAAATGAGTTTTGTTATTTGTCACAAATTTAATATTTTGCTTAAAATTGTTTTCTCATATTCAAGAAACATATCTGTTTTAGTCATCAAATAGAAATTTTTTAAGACGAGAGATTTTGTTTATTTAGTGAAATATGACTGCTTTTAAATTTTGATCTTCAATAAATTAACAATTGGATATTCGGAATCTATTCTATTCTATCTACAGGTAATTCGATATTCTGTCTATTGGTAATTCAGTACTTATCTATTGGTAATTTCAATAAGGTATAATTCTTTACATTAAATCTAACGTTTTTTATTTACTTTTATTAAATATTTATTACTAAGAATCTACTACTACTATTCTTACTATTAAGAATTCATTTCATTAATTCTTTAAACACGTGATTTAATTTTTTCAATAAATAAATAAAAAATTAAAAATTATTTGTTTTGTTTAAGAATTTTAATTTTTAATTAATTTCTCCTCATCACTATTATCAGAAACCTGATAGCAACGTCACATCACAGCAAAAATTCATATCAAATTATTCTTTCAACTTATTGTTAAGTTTTGAGAATGTAATAATATTATATTGTCATCGAGAGTATACAATTGAGATAGATTTCAAAATTCCAGGATATATAAAGAAGTTAAGATTCGATAATAGATTTCCACTTCACAATATAAAAACAGAAAAGCACCCAGAAATTATACAATTTTCGATATACTCAGTTTTTAGCAAGCAGCTTGGTTCAATTATGCATATATACCAACTGTAATTTGTTAACATTCAAGTCTAGTTTTTATAGCTAGAATTAAAAAGTAAAAAGCTTTAATTCATTGCATAACTTCTTTTCGGACGGAATATTTTAGAAAGTGTCTCAAAAAAGAGAAGGGAGTAGGAATTAAAACTCAAGAATAATTAACGGTTTTTAAGATGAGAAATTTATTAGATATTCCTCTTTCCAGCCATTTAGAAGGCCTTGCGGGCAATTTTGAATGAAAAGAGGAATTTAGTGAAAGACTGAAGTGCCTCATTTAAGTAGCAGACGATTTTAAAAGGTATACTTTATCTTTGATGGAGAAAATGAGCAGTACAGTAAATGACGTGAAAAGAAAAACTTTTCGATTATTTTAAAACTTTTTTTACAATCGTTTTTTTTTCGTAGCAAAATACCGTGGGTAATAAGACCAAATCAAACAAAAGCCTTGATGAAAGAGTGTTTTTTCATTCCCAACAGAAGAAAAATCGCTTTTTTAATGATAAGGTTCAGTAAGTGTGAGATTAAAAAATAAATACAAAGCAAAATTAAAACATAGAATTAATGCATAACAAAGATTTTAAAGATCCCAAATGGAGGATAAAAAGTGGTTAAAAACTTAATTTTGTTTTCGCGTTCTGAGAAAGAGAATTTCCCTCCATTTTTTATGAAGTAATTAAATAGAATGGGGTGATTCTATAATATTAGATTTGATTTAGAGTTTTTATTGATAGGTAAGAAATGCCTAAAATAATCAGTATTGTTAATCAAATCTTGAAATCCTTAGCAGCTCTATATAATATTGAATACAGAGATTCTTTAATATCAGATTTGATTTAAATTTTTTGAAGATAACTAAAAAGTGCCTAAAATAACTAAAAAATATTGACTTTATTGTTATAAATTCTATAAATTGAACGTACTTTGTATTAAAAATAAGTTTTGTACTGCAAATTTGGTGATTATTTTGGAGATTTTGTGATAGACTCGGCGATTATACTAAGCAAAATTTCTATTCTCTTTCAGGAAGATCGGTAATCTTTTAAGAGTACATAAAAGCCTTTCTGTAATCCACGATCGGAAAATTGTTATCGTGATTTCATCGAATATAAGCGATATACATCTGAGTTTTGACTGGGTCAAAACTGAAAATTCAGCCAAGAACCTGAACCTATTTGTAGAATATTTGAATATTTCCCCTGCACTGTGAGTGAGCCAATTTGAATTTTACAAGTTTATTGAATTGTTTTTAAGGAATAAATATTAGTAACTAACAACTGGAAATAAATTCCCACTTGTTCCGTCTTTATTAATCCACGAGCCTAACTGAAACGTAATAATATCAGAATTCTTAATAAATTTAATCTTTATTAATAAGAAAAGCACAGCTAGTTCATTTTCCCAGAAACTGCATTTGTAAAAATACAGAAAAAATTTCAATATGGAACACTTTTTATTTACAATGTTATTATCCGTTCAAATCTTGAAATCTAGATCATTTCAATAAACTAATTAAAGTGTCTTCAAAGCTCTCTGAGCAGTTAACTGAAAGATTTTGGAATTAATATTTAAATCAGATAAGTCTTGCATTTTACGTATAATTTATTATATTTAAAGACAGATTGTTTCAAATTTGTCTGTAACATATCAAATATTGGCTTGTATAAATACTGATTGTAACTATAAAAATTTCTTGAAACCATTTATGAATAATTCAATTGGATGAATACAAGATTCTATTAGTTGTTGGAAAAAGTTCGCTGAAATTTGTTTAAAAATTCATGTAAACAATTTAAGCTATCCATTTAAACGCCATTTGTTTATTTCTTAGGTTAAATGTAATATTTTAAAGGAAGATTTTAGCAAGAAATTCATAGGTATATATTAAGTCTCTGATGCTAACATAGATTAAATAATAACTGATGATTTTCGGGAAAAAAATTAAAGATGTTTTAAAATGATCAGTTATTTCTAAAAGAGTCTCTTTATTATGGTACTGATGTGATATTTTAATGAGCTTCATAATGCTTTTTATTATTCCCAGATATGGTTCAAATTATTTAAACCCTTTTCCTTTTAAACTGTTAAAAATATTTTTAAAAGATTTTATGTAATAAATTTTTTAAAAAATAGAATGAAAACTATTGTATAATGGCAATATTTTATGCTCGATTCGTTTATCATTCTTTTATTTTTGAAATTTGTTATTTATTCTATAGTAGTGATAACTTACACATAAAGCGTGTATTTCTTATATTCGTAATGCACGCACGTATAAATTTGGCAACTTAAACAATAAAAATATTTTTTTCAAAAAAAACAAACTTTAAAATATTTCGAAACATTTATTCATATAAGAAAAAAATTATTGTGCAGAAATAAAATTGATGTCAAGGGAAAGCAAATTTTTTTAAACTTTAAAAGGAAAAAGGATTTTTAAATTAAAAGCACTGTTTTACTTCAGTGATGTTAACGAATAACTTAAAATTTTTAATTAATAATGTTACTAAGAATAAATGTTGTAATAAGCATATTTATTTCAAATTTACTACATATAATAATATTATTTGGTTGCCTTAGATCCAATAATCTGTTTTCAAAAACATTTTGAATGATTTTATTCATTTTTACCACACATGGCACAATTTACGCAAAATATGATAATTTATAAGTATACTGATTCTAATAAAATTGTTAACTATAATATACGATAGCTTTGGTATAAAACATCATTATCGCAAGAGAGTTCCTATTTTAACTTATAAAAGATGTATCAATGTTTATTTGCACTAACATGCTTCAAAGTTATTGCCGAAAACTTGTTTTGAATTGCATTGGGAAGATTATATTACAAACTGCGCAGATATATTTTAATTTAAAAAAATATCGAGTGAGACAAGTGGCTTTTTCTTACAAAGTTTCTATACCACAAGAGCAAAGGAGATGCTTAACCAGTTAATGTCCAACATCCCATTTATATGACAGTTAAATTTCGCATCCATGGCTTAGACAAATGCATTTTATTCTTCTTTACTTTATAAGAGAAATTAATAATTTATTTTCACAATTTCAAAGGATTCATTTTTCAAATATTTCATCTTTTTTTCCTTTTTTATTTGCTTTTTACACTGATTTATTATGAAGGTAGAGAAAAGAATTTAAAAGCAATCTTTATTTTCCGATATTTTACCATATTTTTAAAAAAAATCTTTTAATGAATCTAGAAATACACTTTTTCCAAAATAACTTTTTATTGATTTTTTTTTGTTTGGTATTTCAGGTAAAAAAAATTAAAATATAGAACAAAAAATTTGTTTTGTCATAGCTTAATTTTACTTCCTAATTATCCAAATTTTGGAGTTTCCAACATAATTTAAATTAAATTTATAGAAATTTGTGCATTTGATGTAATAACTAAGAATGGCGTATGACGACGAAAATAGCAAGAACGTAATTAATGTATGAAAATTCTAGCGTCATTAATAATTTTTTTGCGGCAGTGGTTTTAAATATTTATAAGAATTCATATTCAAAATCGAATTAGAGTAATAAAAGGTTACTCAAATTTTTCATGGCGAATCTTCAGTATAAACATATTAAATAAATTATCTCTATTATTAATGTACAAAAATGGATATGATGGTAAGTGCGCATGTTGAAGTTCTACAGGACAGAACTTTTATAAATAGCTACACATTTCGGTACAGTACATATTTATTTGGTGGCATTGAAATATTTTTTAAGATAAAAAGCTTCATTGGGAAAATACTTAATTAGAATTTTAGTTATTTAAAATTACAGCTACATTTGGGCATTTTTTTCGAGATAAATCCTGAAAATATTTTTTAATCAATCATTTAACCAAACCAGATTTTCTTCCTTAGCTAAACTCATAGGAAAAACTATTCTGCAAATTATCTGTGCAGTCTATTTGAAGAATCAGAAAGTGTTATATGCAATATATACAAAAAATGATGTATCATGTATACAATAAAGAAAACAATTGAAAGGCTGTTAAAATAGCAAAGTTTATTGTCTATCACTAAATTATAATGAAATATATTTTGGTGTTGAATCTTAAACATAAAATTTTTGCATCAGAGATTTAATTGTGATTCCTGCTATCTAGCGGATCACCAAATGTGACTTCTAAGATATATGAGCCAACTGTCAAAATGTTCCTTAATGCAAAAATCTATCTCGGAAAAATTTGTTAATCCATTTCAGCTTCAATTTTCTATAACAATTCAACTTAAACCATTTCAGCTTTCGACTAAATTTTTCCAAAAAGTCTTTGACCTTATAGAAACTTTACAGCAAACTAATCCTTCTTACTAGTATTATATAGCTTTAGAATGGATATTTTATAACGGTGCATTTTTTTTAAATTTAAAAAGATACATCTTCGAAAAAGTTTGAAACATAATTTTGAAAATATATTTTTCCAAAACATCACCTAGCAACGCCAAAGAGTACAAAGATCATTGCCCGTTAAAAGATTTTTATTTCATCGAAAACTCTAGAAATGTTTACTTGGATCGTAACTTTGAAACTAGTGTTCAATAAAATGAATTCAACAAATTTCTTCCAAGATATGTACCGATTTCTTGCGAGATATTTTCGGTAAAGGATAGGGTTTTGCTTTTTAAAAAAGTTTCTGTGTTAAACAAATATCCGGGTATAGTAAATTCGGTGGAAAATATTCCTCTTTTTCAAGTTTCATTTTGGAAGGTTTCAGCTCATCTTTAAGGCAAATTAAACAAACTTTAGAGAACTGTTAAGAGTTTTCTAAAATATGAGTATAATAAGAAGTTCAACTAATAGAAACCATTTTCGCTCGTTAGAGCTTATTTTAATTCGATATAATGAGAAAAAGTGATTTTCGACACACAGTTCAAAGCCATTTTTTATAATGAAATTATACAACCAAGTCTAAGCCAGAAGGTTGTTAATAAGGCGTATTTCTTCAGTTTTTAAATGTTAATAACATTAAGCATATAAAACACCAGAAAATATATGAATAAATTAGATTAATTTTCTGTTTATGATAAAAACAGTTTAGCATAGAATTATCAGTTTCGATACAATTTTTTTTGAAGTTAAAAAATGTGCGGCTAGTAGATATTTTTTTAAATTATGAACAATTAAAATATAAGCGAACATTTTGCATATTTTTTCTAATAAATCTATATTGTTATTGCAAAACTAAATTGTTATCGCCCAAAATTGATTTTTATACCATTCCATTTACCAATTAAAATGTCATCGAATATCAGTTTAATTACCGCACAATTAGTGCTTTTTAATTTTAAAATTTGTTTTTCATAATTTTCAACAAATATTTCAGTCAAAATCTGAAGTAATTTTAATTAAGAATTCAAATCCTTAAGATTTTTATTAAGAATTCAATGCATTCCTCCCCTTTCTACGACGAATACATTAAAAATTCCTTTTGCAATTTAAGTGATTCACGAGTATATATAACAGCCATTCGCTTTGAATAATAATAGAGGTAAATTAGAAAAATCTGAATAATTATTTTCACTTATAAACTTTTCGATACTGTTGAATTATATTAGTCATTAGTTTTAATCAGTTCTCCAGAAATTTTTAACTAATATTACACTTCGCAATGACACATACCACTTTATTTTCTAATACCCTGCATCAAAATAATTTCTAAACGTCCCCGAAAAACAAATAAACACATGAAGAATAACAACTTATTCTTAAAACTGATTAAAATTCACACATTCCAATTCACTTCGCAATTTCCAGCAATATTCATAACAACGGAAGTTTAGAATGTAATCACCTGACATGATTAAGGCTTATGACAATCGAACAATAAAATTATTCTAGAATAACGAGAATTCTTAAATCTAATTAATATTCATTGCATTCCGAGTTCGAATGCATTAAATTAAACAAAGAGCATTATTTCAGTATTTAAAGAAAATGCAAACTAAAGGCTCTTCGAAGAATTTATTTCGATGATAAATATTTATTTTCGTTTAACTCCATGTTTCGTTTCTCCCTACAGGAGCTCATTTACTAAAAGCAGGCATAAGCAACTGTTTGGTGAAAAATGCATTATATTTACTTCTTCTGCAAGCTAAGGAAAATCAAATTACTGCTTTTAATCTGGAAATGCAACGTGGAATTGGCATTTTGAGTGAATTCTTAAAGCGAGTTAAAAATGTTCACAGATTTTTACTTAATGAAACTGTTTATTCTATCTGAAAAGTGGAACCTTACTCCAGAAAAAGGAAATTGTTTCATTTTATTTATTTTTCAAAATCAAATCTGGAATAAGCTTTAATTTAAAAAAAATGATACAGTAAATAAAATACAGACTTTCAAAACATTAAATTTTATCTCTCAAGGAATATTTGCTTATTAGAAAGGTAATTTTATATCTCAAAGCGACTTTGATATTGTCATTTTTAATTACGAATTCATTCATCAACAAATTCTTGTAAAAAGAATATTTGGTATTATACAAATATCTCCGTGAAATCTTTAAATATTATCTTCCTCTTCAAAGCAAATCTGAATAATTTAATATGAAAATATGATAAAGAATTCTTTCGATATATTTGAGTAGAATTTTAATTGAAAAAACGTA
Source organism: Argiope aurantia (assembly GCA_026543865.1). Classification (NCBI taxonomy): domain Eukaryota; kingdom Metazoa; phylum Arthropoda; class Arachnida; order Araneae; family Araneidae; genus Argiope; species Argiope aurantia. The sequence goes on along the minus strand of JAPMOR010055826.1, from coordinate 851,295 downwards.
AATGAAGAGAAGAAAAATACTGGCTGTTTCAAAGCTTCACAAAAAATTAATTCTAAAGAAATAAATATGGATATATGCTCTTTTACACAATGAACATGGAAATTAAGTTGATTTTTTTATGATACCAGAATTCATTTTGTACCTAAAATGCATTTTAACTTTTTTTAACAAATAGTTTTGTAGATATACGAGTAATGAGATATGTTTAATAAGATACTGATCTGAGTAACCGGTTGCAAATGTTCAATATTTAATTTTCTACAATAATCAAATGAAGAAATACAACTCTTTTCCGTGGGAAAGAAAATTTAATATTTCGAAAAAGTTTGTTTCTTTTTTTATGGTTGTGTTTCTGAATGAGAAACAAGAAGCTGCTATTTTTTTAATCACTATTCCAAATAAATCTATCTGATAGTTTGAATTGTAAACTATGCAACAAAACAATTCTGATTTCCCTGTGGGAAAATACATTTTTTCCCCATCAAGTTAAGCATAAAACTTTCATATAGTTAATATTCCCGATGGACCAATTTGTCGTCCAAACGGCTAATTTATTTTTACATGATTTTCCTTATGTGTTCCTGTATGTAGAAATGTGTTTTTCCCCTAAGTTCAAGATTATTCTGTAAATAATTTTAAGACAGATTTCGTTCAAATATATGAGTAATTTGAATTTTTGTAAAAAGTTTTAATCACCAAAATACCATGAAACCATCTTTAAAATGCAATATGGTTTCTCAAAACCTCATTATATTTCAAGCTTTCTCTCTCAATCATATTTCAAAAATTTATTTCTATTCTTCAAATTAAGATTTGATACGTCCTTCATTAAGAATTTGTTCAACAACTAATTTAACTTTAGTAAAAATGAATATATGCGACAAACACAAAATTTAATTATAGAGATCTTAATCTTGAATAAAACTTTTGTTACTGAGGAAATGGTCTATTGAAATGACTTCTAATGTTCGAAGAAAATTTCAATACTGAAGTTTTTAATTAAAAGCTAACTTAATACCTGCAAAATAACTGCATTCTTATCGTGATTTATTTTTATATAAATCACTTCGATTCGCAAAAAATTGAAATAGACCCCTGAAATTTACCATAAAATCTTAACAAAACAAAGACATTTTTTCCCTTCAATAATCAAAACAAAGACATTTTTCCCTTCAATAATCAAAACAAAGACATTTTTTCCCTTCAATAATCAAAACAAAGACATTTTTTCCCTAAAAAATAAAAAGCATATAGAAATTCTGTCATGAGGTATGTGATTTTTGTTTCTATTTCTTTGATGTTTTTTCGAGCATAAAAAGACATTTAATTACAAGAATGAAGATTTTTTTGGAAACCTTTAGAGATTTTAATATCCTTTTTAGAAAAAATTGATTCGCTTCATAAGAGGTTAGTTTTTATATGAATTTTTTATATGAAATCAATGATATTAATTAATGTTTGTTCATAGCTTGTGTATATGTAATGGAAAAGCCTTTATTATAAATTTTGAGCTTGATAGATGTGATTGTTTTAAATGGGAAATATGTTGCTGAAAATATTACTCGTCAGCGTTTTAACATATTGAAATAATTATTTTTTTTAAACTAAACATTGATACAAGCCAATTTGATTTCATTTTTATAAAGTTGAAGCATTTTATTTTCAACTTTTTTTAATTAATATAGAGCAATATTTCTGAAGAAAATAAAAATCTTTACAAAACAGTAATGAGTTTTTTAAGTGAAAGAGGAAGCATTTACATGCTCAGAAGACCATGCACCATTCAAAAATTAATCGCATTTTCAACATTAAATGTAATATTCAAAATGTGTAGCATAATGTTTATGTTCATTTCATGTTCTAACAGTTTAGAAAATGTCCATATTTGCAAAATATCAAAAGATAAATGTAAGATACAAGCCACAAGGAAAAATACAAGGCAAACATTTGATATTTAAAATTTATTTATTGTAGTCATAGAAAATTAAGAATTTTCCTTACATCAATAATGTTTAATAAAACCTCATTGCTACGCAGATCTTAAATTTAATTATTGTAATAAATTATTGTATTAAATTTGTATTAAATGTATAAAATTTATTGATTGTATTAAATTTTATTTATTGTAGTCCCAGAAAATCAAGAATGTTCCTTACAGCAATAATCTTTAATTAAACTTCATTGCTACGCAGATCTTAAATTTAATTATTGTATTAAATTATTGTATTAAATTTGTATTAAATGTATCACATTTATTGATTGCATTAGATTTTATTTATTGTAGTCCCAGAAAATAAAGAATGTTCCTTACATCAATAATGTTTAATTAAACTTCATTGCTATGCAGATCTTAAATTTGTATTCATTTCATTCTACATTTTAAATGAAAATCATATCATATAATAAAAAAAACCTCACCATCTATGCACATTCTTCTTACAGGAAAATCTGTATAAATTGAAAATTATTTGCATCAAATGCAAAATACTAATTTTCTTAATTCAATCTCTGTTACTTCTCATTTGTCTTTCATTGCATTTTTATAAGTATGTTCCTCAATGCTAATAATCATTTTATACGGCAATCGCTGGCACTCCAAACAGGCAATAATACTGTAACTGTATCTAGCTGTAGCACAAGGACGGAACCATCACATTTGTACCTTCGTGTCTATAAACTGAAATAATGCGATTTTTAAAAAAATTCCAACTCGAAATGTTGATGAATCTCCACGATTCGGACGTCTCCGAGTCTAAAAAACGCAGTTTTGGAATTTTGTCTGCCTGTCAGGGAAAATTATAATTCAAAAAATTTATAAGTCACTTGCATGAATTTGGTAAATGGTAAAATTTATAGATATTGTAGTCAAATTAGTAGAACAAATTTTGTGCGATATCTGCCCAGATGAAATCCGGCTATCCTAATATAACATAATAACTACAAAACAAACAGAATTAGATGGCCAACATTTAGTACACAGTTTAATATATATATAGTAGATACTTGATGGATTTGGAACCAAATATATCAAGATGTTAGAACGTTATGTACTTTCACAAGCCTACAAATGTGATAATTCAAAACGTAATGTTTTTAATATATGAAATTCTTTGTGTAAATAGGTAACTTAAATAATTGTACCACAGTGATAAAATTTTGTTTAAGTTGGTTGCAGAAAAGGTGCCTAAAATATGCATTCAGTTTTCTGCTACTTGTGAATTAACCGAGTCCCAACAATTAATCGCCAAAAAGTATCACCAAAGATTGCATGCCTTTCGTAGTTTTTTTCGCCAATGGTATACGATTAGTAATACACAAGTATCTTTATTAGAGAATATGTGATAATATTGCAGTTAAAATAATTCCGCTGTTTTTTAATTATTATTATTGATGTTTAATTTCTTGGGGTTTTATTTTGTCCATTTTAAATGTGCAAGCTTTAATTTAAGCAGAAATATTTTTCCGCATAAGCTTTATTTATGCACGCGTTGTCGAAGTTCACTTTTTAAATATGATATCCATATCTTTTAATAATCATTTATGACCTGGGGAAAAAATCTCTACCTTTATATATAGCAGATCTTGGACAATGATGGCTCTTAAAACCTGTAATGAATTGGTCTATTACTTCAAGCTCTATTTTATTCCGTTTTATGCAAACTTATGTGAGATATTACGGTCTGGGCATCGATTTTGCTGTCAGCCTTACCTACTTTCAAGTACGTCATGTTATATAAGAAACTAATAAGTTAATGAGCATCTGATAGATCTCTTTTTTGAAATTAAACTCAATTTTAAAAATATTATATTATATCTTTATTAAATGAATGGCAGTTTAAGGAATGGAAAACATTAGATTAAGAAAGTAGAATGATAATTAGAGGTGTGCTTTTGCATTGTCATTGGTGTTTATTCGACTTTATAATTCATACTCATTGGCACACATCATACGCCTTCCCTATATTCAAATGGTTTGAATCTCGTTAAAAACATCATGTTTATTGTGGAAGGATCATAAATATTTACTTTCACACATTATAGGCTGAAAGTAGAACTTTTGAGAGATATTCAAGCTGCTGAAAATCTAATAAATATTGGTGCAGAAATCGTTCTGGGATAATAATGTGAAAAAATTCCATCGCTTTGAAAAATGAAGAACAACACGTTTCCCCAAGAAAGCACGAAGCACAGATAGAAAAACACAGGCGAGGCGTACACACAGCACTCGCACTTGAAACTCGCAAAACGAAAGGACAGCAACAACAATGGCGCTTAGAGTGCGATTCGCGATCGTCACTCAAAAGTGGAAAATTAATAATTTATTCGCTTTAACTCTCTAGAGTTTATACAGGTTTTTCTAAGAGGTCACATAATTTTCTAGAAGAATCTATGGATTTCGAATCCTAACTGAGATATATCACTAAAATTCCTGCTTTTTCTTAGTCAATCAAATTAGTTAGATAAATCTCTTTTTATCACCATAATAGGCGATTTCATTCCTGAATCGCCAAATGTTTGCAAATTTCGGTATCATTATTTTGGTATCATTCAACATCTACTAGGATTATATATGAATGTCTCTTCCTTAGGGTGAAATTAACTGAGGAGGAAATGATATTATAGATTCACAACGTTTTAAGGTTGTTAGAACGAATTTCAAATCTTCGACGATTCTGTGAGCTAATATTAATGCCAATAATTTCGTAATCTATTTCGATGCAGTTTGGTAATCTATTGAATCAATTTCGTTGCCATCTGCTTGATAAGGTTGAGCACACCATCTTATAAGTTCATACTTATCACATACTAATACCTAAATATGCCATGTAATAACATGTATATACCTTTGAGGACAGGAAATGTAACTCTCCAAATAATTATTTGCATTTCTACTCCGTACAATCATTAATCATATTCAGGACATCGAATATGGGATGTGATGACGCGACATTGTTTCAAATTGGTAATTAATTTACCTAAAATTGTAGAGAATTGAATAAATAGCACCCAGCTGAGAAAACAAGTTATGGGGATGAACATAAGCGTCGTAATTTTAAGTGATAGGCAAAATATTTTGATCGAAACTTAATAATATTAATTGCATTTTTTAAGAATAACTAAAAAATTCGATTTCAACAATGCAGTTAATTTGCTATAACCGTCAAATAGCCATTCTCCAAATGTGATTTTTTTTCAATGTAAGGTTGATAATTTTAAGATTAATATTATACTGATTATCAATTTGAAAAAAATTAAATTTTTTATTTATTGAGAACTTTAGACGCAATGCTATCCCAATAACTTAAATAAGCTATAAGCTTAGTTATTTGTTATAATTATAATTATAATAGATATTATAATTCATCTATCCAAGAAATATATTTATTTTAGCAACCAATCAGAAATTGCTTAAGATGAGAGATTCTGTTTAATTAGTGCAATATGATTACTTTTAAATTATGAATTACAATAAATAAACAATTAAATTAGCAATCGGATATTCGGTATCTCTTATGTTTTATCTAATGGGAATTCTGTATTCTATCTTTTGGTATGCTATCTATTGCTAATTATTGGTACGTAATTGGTAATTATTGCTATTTATTGGTATTCTATCTATTGGTAAATATTGGTAAGGTAGGTAATTAGTGCTATCTGTTGGTACTACATGCTGTCTATCGGTAATTCTAATAAGGTATCATTCTTACCTTAAATATAACGATTCTTTTATTTATCTTTATTAAATATTTGTTACTAAAGAAATAATAGCACAGAATTAGAAAAAAAAACTTCTTTAAACCCTTGATTTAAGTTTATTTTTTAATAAATAAAAAAAATATTTAAAAATTATTTCTGTTGTGTAAGAATTTTAGCTTTTTATTTAATTCTGCTTATCACAATTATCCGAAACCTAATAGCAACGTCACATCACAGTCAAAATTCATATCAAATTATTCTTTAAAATAAGAGTTATATTTTGGAATATTATAATATTACATTGTCATCGAGATTATACAATTGTGGAAAATTCAAAATTCCAGCACATCAAGAAGTGAGTGAAAATTCGATTACAAACTATCATTCTTCAAAAAAACAAAATAAATAAATAAACTTTTAAGGATAATACAATCTTCGATATACTGAATTTTAAATAAGTAATTTGTTTCGACTATGCACATATACCAACTATAAATTGTGATAAAGAGACATTCAAGTCTAGTTTATAGCTAGAAAGAAATTAACTAGTAAAAAGCTTTAATTATTTGCATAACTTCTTTCAGGATGGAACGTTTTAGTAAGTGTATTAAAAAAGAAATAGTGGTGAGAATTAAGAATAATTAACAGCTTTCAAGATGAGAAAAATTTATAATATGTCCCACTCACTAGAGATTTAGAAAACCTTACGGACAATTTTGAATGAAAAAGAGGAACTTTAGTGAAAGGCTGAAGTGCCTATTTAAATAGCAGACGATTTTAAAAGGTATACTTTATCTTTGATGGAGAAAATGAGCAGCACGGTAAATGACGTGAATAAAAAGCTTTTTAAAGCTTTTATTTTAAAGCTTTTTCATAATTTTTTTTCTCATAGCATAATAACGCGGGTGATATGACCAAATCAAACAAAAGCCTCGAGGAAAGAGTTTTTTTTAATCCTAAAAAATGGCTTTTTTTAATGATAAGGTTCAGTAAATGTGAGATTTAAAAAATCGAAATTAAAATACAGAGTTAATGCATAACAAAGATTTTAAAGCTCCCAAATGGGAAAAAAACGGTTATAAAAATACTTAATTATGTTTTCGTTCTACGATTAGATTTTTCATGACGTAATTAAATAGAATATGGCGATTCTTTTATACTAAATTTGGTTTAAAATTTTTGAAGATAACTAAAAAAATGCCTAAAATGGCTCACAAAATTGACTGTATTGTTATGAATTCTGTAAGTTGAATGCATTTTGTGTTCAAAGTAAATTTTAGAATGGAAATTTGGCGATTGTTTCATAGATTTTATGACAGACTAGAGGATGTATTTGGCGATTTTACTTAGCATAATTTCCATTCTTTTTCAGAAAGTGTGGGAATCTTCTAAGTGTACGTAAAAGCCTTTCTGATCATCTATCAGAAAGTTACTATCGTGCTTTCAATGAGTACGGGTTATATACATCGGTGATTTGTCTGAGTGAAAACTGAAGAATCCAGCCAAGAACCTGAATCTATTTGTGGAATAAAATTTTGAATATTTCCCAAACATTGTGAGTGAGCTTATTTGAATTTATAAAAGTCTATTTAAGACTGAATTGTTTTTGCCTTTTTTAATAGTAACTATTCGTAAATAACAACTGAAAATAAGTTCCCACTTATACCTTCATAATAAATCTACGACCCCGACAATATCATAATTCTTAATAAATTTCATCTATATCAATATTAAAAACATTGCTAATTTTCCCAGAAACTGGATTTCTAAGAAGAAAGAATAAATTCCAATATGAAAAAGCTTTTATTTACAATGTTATTATCCGTTCAATTCAAAATGTAGATCATTTCCGTAAACATATAAAAACGTTTTCAAAACTTTCTACCAGTTAAACGGAACATTTTCGAATAAAAAATTATTAGAGATATTTAAGTCTTATATTTTAGATAAAATCCATTCTTTCAGAAGACAGACTGTTTCAAATTTGCCTCAAAATATATCAAATAATACCTTATATCAAAAATACTTGAAATTATTCATATTTCTTGAGCCAACTTGGATGAAGATAAGACTCTATCAGATAATAAACAAAGTTTGTTGAAATTTATTTTAAAAATTGACATAAAGTATTTAAAATAGCAATATAAATTCCATGCGTTTATTTACCAAAGTCAATTATAATATTTCAAGGGAAGAGGTTTAGTTATAAATTTATAGGTCCATATTTTCAGTACCTCTTGCTAGCGTTCATTAAATAACAACCGATAAATTTCAGAAAAAATTAAGGATTTTTAAAAAGTTATCAATTATTTCTAAAAGAATCTTATCGTTACGCTACTGTGATAATCATTTTAATGAATTTCATTAGGTTTTTTATTACTCACAGATCAGTTTCACATTGTTTGAACATTTTACCTTCGAACTTAAAAAATTAGAATCTATAATTGTAAGCATCCTATCCGATAATATTTTGTGCCACAAGTTTATAAATTATACACAAAGTGCTTGCATCTTATCATGGCCATCCAAGCACATATTAATTTGGTAACAATAAAAACATTTATTTTAAAATTAACTTTTTAATATTTCGAAACATTTATTGTATGACATCTATTTTATTATGTATTTATTATATAGAAATTAAATAAATGTCAGAAAAAGTAAATTTTTGAAAAAAATTAAGATGTGGATGTTTTTAGTAGTAAATGCTAAAATGTTATAAGCACTGTTTTCCTTCACTAATGCTACATAAAACCTTTAAATTTTTAATTAAAAATGTTATTGAAAATTTATATATATATATATATATATATATATATATATATATATATATATATATATATATATAATTTGGGTGCACTAGATCCAATTGCCTGATTTGAAGAGCATTGTGAACGATTTTATTTATTATTTTGCCATATATGTCCCAATTTACACAAAATCCGATCATTTATAAGCATTCTCATGCTAATAAAGCTATAAACTACGATATACATTAGCTTTGTTATGAAATATTATCACAAGAGAGCCCATATTTTAACCTTAAAAAATATTTGTCATCGTTTTTTGCTCTAACATGCTTCAAAGTTGCTCAAGAAAACTGATTCTAGATTAATTTTGGAAGATTACATTAAAAAGTAAACAGATGTAACTTAATTTATAAGAAATGCCGAGTGGGACAAGTGAAATTGCTTCTTCTTTCAAAGTGTCAACATACCACGTGTGGGAAGATGCTTAACCCATTAATACCCAAAGCTTATTTAAATGACAGTTACATTTCACCTCCATATCATAGACGAATGTATTTCGTTATTTATTCCTTACTTTTAATCAGAAATCAATAATTTTTTTTTCGAAATTTCCAAATACTTTTTAACAGGGCGTATAATACCTCTTAACAAGATTTTGAAATTAGTTTGATCGTTTTCATTTTTTGTTTATGTTTTGCTTTGATTTATTATGGAGATAGAGAAAGGACTTTAAAAGCAATCGTTATTTTCTGATATTTTACTTTAAACATTTTTTTTTCCTATGAATCTAGAATAAACTTTTCCAAATAATTTTTCATTGATTTTTTTTCGATAATTCATGTAAAAAAATTAAAAGATAAAATAGAATAGAAAATAAATTTTCCAATAAATTAATTTCACTTCACAATTATCTTAATTTTGGTGTTTCCAACAGATTTTAAAAGAAATTTATGCATTGAATGAAATATGCGTTAACTAAGATTAGCAAATGGCGATAAAAACAACATGCACGTAATTAACGTATGAATATTCTAGTGTCATTAATAATTGTTTCGCGGCAATCGTTATAAATATTTATAAGAATTTATGTTCATATCAGTGTTAGAATAACAAAAAAATGTTTTTTAAAATGTTTCATTACGAATTTTCCGTATAAATATATTAAATAAGTTATCACTACTAATAATAAAAAAGAATTATGTGATGGTGAATATGCATGTTGGAATTTTACAAGTCAGAACTTTTATATAGAGCTATAAAATTTGATGCAGGTACACTTTTTGAGATAAAATATTTCCTTGAAAAAAGTAACTTAAGATATAATTAGAAATTTAACAATTTAAAAATTCAGTGACATTTTGGCATTTTCCACGATAAATACTGAAAATGTTTTTCCATCAATCATTTAGCCAATCTAGAAAGAACAGTTCTGTTATTTATCTGTACAATATTCCTGAGGAGTCAGAAAATGTTATATACTTATATCAAAGTGAAATATCATGTATACAATAAAGAAAACATGTGTAATATTGTTGAAATAATAAGGCTTTATATCCGTTATTATTGATACTGAAGTATATTTTGATGATGAAATCTTAAACATCAAGTTTTGCATAAGATATTTAATTGAAATTCCTATTACCTAGTTGGATGCCGAATGTGGCTTGCCATATATATACACAGCTTTTCAAATGTTCCATTACTTAATGTCAAAATATGAGCTAGAAAAATTTTTTAATACTTTTCAACTTCAACTTTCAAAACCAATTCAACTTATATCCTTCTAATTCTCAACTAAATTTTTCAAAAAAGTTTTAGACCTTATAGAAAGTTTATGACAAGCTATACCTTCTTACATGCATTACTTAGCTTCAGAATGGATATTTTATAAAGGCTCATTTTTTTTGTATCTTTTAAAAATTTAGAGCCTATATTCTTCAGAAAAGTTTGAAATATAATTTTGGAAACGTATTTTTCCTAAACATCTCCTAGCAACGTCAAAGAGCGCAAGGATCATTTCCCGTTGAAAGATTTTTATTTCGCCGAAAACTCACGAAATGCTTACTTTGATCATAGCTTTGAAAATAGCGTTCAGTAAAATGAATTCAGCAAATTTCTTTCAAGACGTGTACCAATTTCTTACGAGATATTTTCGCAAAAGAATAGGGTTTTGCCTTTTAAAAATGTTTCTGTGTTAAACCAATATCCGGGCAAAGTAATTTCGGTGGAAAATGTTCATCTTTTTCCAAGTTTCATTTTGGAAGCCTTTACAGATCGCTTTTAAGACAATTTAAACAAACTTTAGAGAAATGCTCATGATTTTCTAAAATATGAGTTTAATAAGTTGTTGAATTACTAGAAACAGTTTTCACTGTTCCTAAGGTCTCATTTTCATTGGAAATAAATCAAAAAAATAATTTGTTGATATTTTCAACGCAAACAAATTTTATATTATGTAGCTACATTTAACCAGTAGATTGTTAACAGTATATTTCTTTTGATTTTTAAATGTTAATAATATTTAACTCATAAAACAGCTGCAAAAAATGTGTAAATAAGATGAATTCTATGTTTATAATAAAGATGATTTAGCATAGAGTTAAAACAATTAACTTCGGAACGTAAAAATGCGCGGCTTGTAGCTGTTGTTTATAAGCGAACTTTTGACATATATTTTTCCAATAACTTCAGAATGTTATTACTAAAAATGATTTTCATATTTAAATTTTATATATGTGTATATATATATGCAAATTTATATGTATGTTTATATATATATATAGTATCATTTTAACATTTAAAATGTCATCTAATGCCTACTTAATTACCGAGCTTTTTTTAATTTTGACAATTTTTTAAAAATATGTTTTTTTTAATAAATTTTAACAAAGATTTCAGAAAAAATTTGAAGTGAAATTCAAACCGTTTTCATTGTGTAATCACATATTTTAACATTTTTCTATTGCTGAAATCTAAGTAGGAACAATTCAGCTTTTACTCTCCGCAGTTTATATGAGGAACCAGAAAGTGAAATGGCATTACTGCAAAAGACAACGTGCAATTTAAAATGGATTACTCAGACACCTATATTTTTAAAGGCCATCATGTAGTCATTAATCAGAACAAGTGTGAAACAATTAAACCAAAACAAGTTTAATGTCTGTAAAATTTAATATCTAATAAACTTTTACTGTCGGAATCGTGGACATCAATGCATAAAGGATTAAACGGAATTATCTGTACGATAAACGGCCCATATTCCAAATGAAACACTATGGTCGTTAAGGGTTGCTATTACTTTTTAATAAAATTGTTTTTAAAATGATATCAATATTTTTCTTTTTAAATTATGAAGAGAATTTTTTAAATAAGAAATTTAACAGATCTGAGTTTTATATGATTTTTTCAACTGATCAATTTAATCAACAATTTAACAATTTAATCAACTGATTAATTGTCGAATAAAAACAGAAAATATTAAAATAATGTCTTCTCATCGGGAACACAAAAGTTTGAAAACTTCAAAATTCTTGAAAAAAAATTCAGTAGGTGAATTTAAAAAATGCGTTACAGAATCAGCTTATACAGGCATTAAAAATATCAAATTAAGTAAAGGTTAATATGGTTAAAAATTATTGCTTAGTGATGTATCAGTTTATTAACAACATAATTCTTCCTATACAAAACATAGATGCCCCACTTGGGATTCAACTAATTGTAGCTGAAGGAGTTGGAATAATTAAAATGTATTTTAAATTTTAGCTAAAAATTAAATTGGACAGCTTTTATCCTTCAAACCTTTGTACAAAATGGTCTAGTTTATATAAGCACATAAAAATACATTAATTTTAGGAATTAAAAAATAAGTTAAACTTAGAGATAAAAAGGTTAAGGTCGATTAGTTACCGTTGGCAACCATATAGTTTACCGAAATTAATGGCAGTGCCTTAGTTGTAGTGTAACAATACATATGCTCGCTCACATACAGAGAAACACATATTCTTTTATATTAGAAGAAAAGATAGAAATAAATTTAAGACACTATATGGTGAAATAATGAAAATGATTTGAATTTCGGACCAACAATAGAATCTATTATTGAAATCCAAAAATATATATATATATATTTTTAAGGCATTGATAAAATTCAGGAAACATTTGGAGGAATATTAAATTAATGCCCTTGAAAAACTATTGCTCTGAATTTTAAAATGACTTAAAACAATTTTCCTTGGTAAAATCTTCGGAAGTTATCTCGGAAAAACACAATAACCAGCTTAATTTTAATTAATTAAATTACGAATAGCTTTTCAAAAAATTCGCTCTCAGGCGCATATTTCCAATGACTTAGGTGTGTATGCATATGACAAATTTGAGAACTATGGGTAAAATGATCTGGTCTCTAGAACGCCAGCACACATCCATCTTTATTATTAATAGCGATTAAGAAACTCATATTGCAATTATTTTTGCAATTTAAGTAACGCGCATAAACATAACACATATTCCTTTTTATTAATAATAGAAATAAATTAGAAATATCTAAATAACTATTTTCCGTTTATGAACATTCCAGTGCTGTGAAATCATTTTAATCATTAGTTTTAATGAACTCTCCACAGAATTTAATTAATATTATACTTTGCAATGGCACCTGTCAATTTATTTTCTAATACCCTGCATCAAAATAATATCTAAACACCCCGAAAAACGAATAAACACCTGAAGATTAACAACTTATTCTTCAAATTGATTAAAATTCACACATTCCAATTCACTTCGCAATTTCCAGCATTACTCACATCAACGGAAATTTAGAAATTAATCATCTGACATGATTAAGGCTTATGACAATCGAGCAATAATATTATTCTAGAATAACGAGAATTCTTAAATCTAATTAATATTCATTGCATTCCGTGTTCGAATGCATTAAATTAAACAAAGAGCATTATTTCAGTATTTAAAGAAAATGCAAACTAAAGGCTCTTCGAAGAATTTATTTCGATGATAAATATTTATTTTCGTTTAACTCCATGTTTCGTTTCTCCCTACACGAGCTCATTTACTAAAAGCATGCATAAGCAACTGTTTGGTGAAAAATGCATTATATTTACTTCTTCTGCAAGCTTAGGAAAATCAAATTACTGCTTTTAATCTCGAAATGCAACGTGGAATTGGCATTTTGAGTGAATTCTTAAAGGGAGTTAAAAATGTTCACAGATTTTTACTTAATGAAACTGTTTATTCTATCTGAAAAGTGGAACCTTACTCCAGAAAAAGGAAATTGTTTCATTTTATTTACTTTTCAAAATCAAATCTGGAATAAGCTTTAATTTAAAAAAAATGATACAGTAAATAAAATACAGACTTTAAAAACATTAAATTTTAATATGAAGGAATTTTTGCTTATTAGAAAGGTAATTTTATATCTTAAAGCGACTTTGATATTGTCATTTTTAATTACGAATTCATTCATCAACTTAAATTCTTGTAAAAAGAATATTTGGTATTATACAAATATCTCCGTGAAATCTTTAAATATTATCTTCCTCTTCAAAGCAAATCTGAATAATTTAATATGAAAATAGGATAAAGAATTCTTTCGATATATCTGAGTTGAATTTTGATTAAAAAAACTGTATCAAGAAAAAAAAATTATTGAATCTTTCAAAACTTCACAATAAATTAAAAATTCATATATTCTAAAGGAATAAATATATATGTATGTCATTTTAAATAATGAACTTAGAAATGAACTTGAATAATTTAAGTCATGAAATCATGAATTTTAATTTTTTTGAAACTTAGAAATGAAGTTTATTAACATAAGTCATGAAATCAGGAATTTTTCTTTTTCAGAAACTGAGAAAAGAATTGATTAACTTAAGTCATGAAACCAGGCATTTTTCTTTTTTTGAAACTTAGAAATGAAGTTGATTAACTTAAGTCATGAAATCAGGAATTTTTTTTGAAACTTAGAAATTAAATTGATTAATTTAATTCATGAAATCAGGAATTTTTCATTTTTGAACCTAGAATGCAATTTAACTCCAAATAGTTTTATAGTTATAGGACTATTGAGATGTATTGACTAAGACACTGGTCAAAGTTATGGCTTGCAAATATTCAATATGTTATCCTCTAGAATAGAGTTTATTTATCAAATGAAGAAACATGATTTTTTTCGATCATGCCTTGTCATATAATTAGAAATGATACTTTACGTTTCAAAGAATGTGGCTGCATCTTTTCCGGATGTGTTTCCGAATGGTGAGCAATAAACTGCTTTTTTCTAAAACACTATTCTGAATAAACCTGTCTGATAATTTAAATTATAAAGTATGCAAACAAAGAATTCTGACTTCGCAGGAAAAAAAGTCCATTTTTTTAAGATTTTCTATATTTTTCTACACTCGTTTATAAATTATTGGGATCTCATCAACATACTGCATCTGGGTTTATTTTGGTATTCAAGTAATATGTTTTCGTGCGTGTGTGTATGTTTCACTCTTTATAATACGGAGAGTTAACTTACAATTATCAAATTTGTAACAGATATACTTTGAAGAATGCATTGTGAACTTCAGATCGACGATTTTATAAACATTATTTAGAATTGTAATAAATTAAAAATTAATCCAAATTCAAGATTATCTTACGATAGATTATGAAAACATGATTGCACAAAACTAATTTTTATACTAGCCAAAAAGCTTTTTAAATTGTTCTTTTGAGTGATACATATTTAGTTCCCATATAAAATTTTCCTGAATAGTTATCTGTTCCCCGACACCTGTTTTTTTTTATATATTTTTTATCTAAAATTTTCACCAATATATTTCATTGTAATAATGATTTTTAAATCGTTTTCAGTATTCCAGGAGTAGCTATAGCTAGATATTTTTCCAATTTTGAAAGCTAAATAAGAACGTTTCTGTTTCTTACCTGGTATAAGCAAAGTTAAATTACAGTATAACGAGTAATTCTAAGCAGTTAGAATTAAGATGATCTGAAAAGGTATCTATTAAAAACATTACGATGAGATTTTATTCCATTTCGAAAAGTATATTTGCCGTAATAAATAAAATTAACGAGAGGTTATTCAATTAGCTATTTTATAATTTCTATCTCATTTGAAGTTTAAAAATATTTTGGTAGGAATTACAAAAACCAAGTTAAACATAAAACTTTCTTGTAGTCATTATTTCCGACGGACCAATTGGTAATCAAAGCTGTCAATTTTTTATATGATTTGTAATACATGTTTTACTTATAAGTGCAAGATTATTCTGCCATTAATTTTAAGGAAGATTTCCTACAAAAATAAAAATTATTTAAATTTTTGTGAAAAAAATATAATCACTAAAATACCAAAAAAACACTTTGAAATGCAATATGGGAGTCTCAAGACCTCGATATATTTCAAATGTCTATGAATCATATTTCAAACATTCACTTCTATTCTTCAAAATGAGCTTTGATACGTCTTTCATTAAAATTTAGTAAGTAGTAGTAGAGTTTACAAGTAGTATGACTTTAGTAAAAGTTAATATAGCCGACCAAACACAAAATTTAATTATAAAGATCTTCTTCTTCAATAAAACTTCAGTTACTGAGGAAAATGGTCTATTAAAATAGCTTCTGATGTGCAATGAAAATTCTGATACAGATATTTTTAATTAAGAACTAACTCAAAAACTACAAAATGATTGCATTTTTATCATGATTTTTTTTATAAATTACTTCGATTCACAACAAATAGAAGTTTTTGAGGCAGGTCCACGAAATTTACCAAAACATTTTCACGAAACAAAGACATTTCTTTTCTTCAATAGTTCCTAAAAATAGAAATAAAAATATTTAGGATAAAAAGAATTTACAAAATTTGTCGCAAGGCATTGTGCTTTTTGTTTTAATTTTCTTGATGTTTTTACAAGCATAAAAAGACATTTAATTAGAGGAATAAAGATGTTTTTTGCAAACCCTTTAAGGACTTTAATAGCCTTTTTAGGAAAAAAAGAGTTTGTTGTAGAAAAGGCTAAATCGATCACAGTTTTTTTTATATGAAATCAGTGATGTTAATTAGTGATTGTTTATGACCTGTGAATATTTAATGGAAAAACCTTTATTATAAATTTTGTGCTTGTTGTGTCTGAGTGATTAAAATGGAAAATATTTTAGTGAAAATATTGTTCATCAAAGTTTTAACACGATGAAATAATTTTAAAAAATATTAATATTAATTAAAATATTCAATTTTATAAAGTTAAAGCCGTGTATTTCTAATTTTTTTTTCTAATTATTGTAGAAAAATATTACTGAAGAAAATAGAAATCTTCACAAAACTTGTTGTAGTTGCCTTTTTAATCGAAAAAGAAAATCGTTAGAAGAGATTAAAAAAATTAGTTGTTATCTTTAGCTTACAAAATGGGATGATATATTTTCCAACTCCAATTATGAATCACATTTTCAAAATTAAATGCAATATTAATAATGTACAAATAATATTTTTTTCTTGTGCATTTCATGATTCTGTAAGTTTATTTTTGAAGATTTAAAAATTGATTTTCTCAGGTATATTAACGTTAAAATGAATATATATTTTTATTTTTTCTAATAAAAATTAAATTAAAAAGACTTACCTAATATGCCAAATAATTAATCTGTACTACCGATAAAGTATAATATATGTGTATGTTTTCGCGCTCAATAGAGTAAAGTATATAATATGGAACTGTCGATATTGGTAAAAATATACTTTGGACGGTAGCAAAGTGCAGCTTGGGGCAGTTTAAAAAATTAATTACAATTTTAACAAATTAAAAAAAACATCAAATTTTAATATTTTTCTTCGATAATTTCCAAAACGGTGTAACACGAAAAATAATTTTACTCCACTTTCATTTTTTTTTAAATTCTCTTTTTAATATTCAATTTTTTTTCGTAGGATTTTTTTTAACTTTTGGCAAATTTAAATGTGTATTTTTACTGCATAAATTTTCAACGTTTCTTTTTTACAGTAAAATGCAGAACATTTTCATTGTTTTATCAAATGATTCTCAGGTAAATATTTTTAAGTTCCAAATTTTAAAAGTCATGTAAAATTTAAAAATCATGTAATTTAAAAGTCATATTTGAAGCCTTATATGTTAAGTTCATTGTGCTTTACGCCTCTCGAATTTTCTAATAATTTCATCTGAAAACGGGAATTTCATTTTGAAATGATGTAAGCGATTGTATTTCAACTAACCCAGTTCCATTCTTGTGGAATCGAACAGCATGTTCATTAAATACATTAGAAATATTCAATTTTGGATGTATTACAAAATTTCCTTCATTATTTATGTAATATATCAGAGAACGATTAAATAAAAATGACATTTTATTATATTTATATTTTAAAAACAGGGAAAATATTGAAAATATTTGAAGTATTGATTATTTTTATTTTATATAATTGTAATGCTGGTATAGTTTTAAAAGAATATTAACATCGTTTTGCCAATTTACAACATTCTCCCAGAAAATGTATTTGCAGAGAGATTTAGAAATTTCAAATAACAGGATTCTTACTTACAAGGGCAGGACATGGCTTTATATAAAGTGATAAAGAGGTTGACATATTATCTTCTATAATTTTCAAGCTACCCTCATGCTAATTTAGAACATTCCGTATTAAACTCATTATTACAAACAGCACACGGCAATACGTAAATTGTACTGGCATCCATATAGCATTAGTGGACTCCATAGATAGAGTTTATCAAATCTTACTTTCTTCAAATAAGTAATTTGGACAGACGAATGTATTTTTATTTGATATGTAAACATCAATCGCTAAAACAATCACTTTTGAAATGAAAAAATAAATCCACTCCTGGTTCATCATTCATAAAAATTTTCTTTAAATATGTAATTGGTATTTTTAGAAATTCTTTGATTGGTTTTATTATTCCATCAGTAGCAATCCATGATACTGATATAGAATATTTTATTTACCATCCATGGATAGCAATCGATTAATTCAGTACATTTTGAATGGCATTATCTCTGAACTCTTTAGTTATTGACAATTTTCCTATAAATGTATTCGCAAATAAATGGGACTCCATTTTTGAAGGTCATTTGTAAGATGTTGATTGTAAACTAAATCCCTTGATAGGTGGATTCCTTTATATAGATCTGTAGAATTTCATTATGTGTCAATTGACTTGAAATGTATTGATTTTTAATTATTAGGTTGTTTATGTTCTCCCGTGTATAAATCGTGTCTTTTAGACGCAGCATATCTTTGATGACAATTTGCCGAGGAGAAATTAAATCACGTGTGAGCAAGGACCATCAGAATAACGCAATATTGTATAGAGGTCAGAAGGATTCATTTTTTAAAAAGTAATTTTAAGTTATCTTGTGAAATAAAGTACTGTTATCCATTATCAAAATTCTTGCATCTTTCACCAATCGAAAAAATTTACCATAAAATTATGCTGCATTCTCTGAGTAATTTCATCGCTCAGAGAGTGTGAGTCATCAGAAAATAAATAGAGCCCAACAGACATGTCATCAGAAAACAAATAGTGAGTTCAACAGACTCCAGTTTTCAGTTTTTTTGAAACTGTAATTTTAAGTATTTTTAGCGAAATAAAGCATTGTTATACATTATCGAGCTTTCAAAACTTCTTGCATCTTTCACCAATCGAAAAGATTTACCATAAAATTATTCTGCATTCTCTGAGTAATTTCATTGCTCAGAGAGTGTGAGTCATCAGAAAATAAATAGAACGCAACAGACATGTCATCAGAAAACAAATAGTGTGTCCAACAGACTCCAGTTTTCAGTTTTTTTGAAACTCTAATTTTAAGTATTTTTAGCGAAATAAAGCATTGTTATACATTATCGAGCTTTCAAAACTTCTTGTACCTTTCACCAATCGAAAAGATTTCCAAAATAATACGAAACATTGCTCGTAGAGTTCGAGTCATCAGAAAATGAAAAAAGAACCCAACAGACTTGTCTTCAGAAAACGAATAGAGAACCCAACAGACTCTGGCTTTCAGTTTTTCTGAACCTGGAGGAGAATGAGACTCATTATTGTGCTTTTGAATTTGATTTCTAGAGATTGTGAACCCTACAATGGGAAATCTGTAATATTTCTATGTACATAATGTAAATAAAATATTCTATATTTACTAACTTTGCATAATGACGTAAATGAACCTTGCTTTAAGCATGTCATAATCTCTTTATTTTTCAGACAAGATTTTAAAAACCGAGTAAGAGTGGCCTCTTTAAAAATTTCTTTCCTACGCGTTTAGTGAGCGTCTTGCATGGAATCAATGTATAATAATTTCAAAATACTAACTTTTTGGCGTCAATTAGCATTTTTACTGAATTTGTCGTGCCATCTTTGTTAGTTTACATCGATTAATCCATGGTGTGCGGTCAAAAGAATCCAAAAATTGAATTGGGTTTCAGATGCTTTCTTTCCAACCGATTGAAACAGATATTTGACGCAATGCTGCATTTAAAGTCGCAAAATCAAGTACCAAATTTGATATATTTAAATCCTTGCGTTTTTGAGTTATCCCGTTTACATGTTTCTGAAAGTATAGACCGACAAAAGGTCAATTCTTTGTTGGAATTCGCTCAAAATTTGGTTGCCGTCTAATGAAAGATATTAAATCTGTATATCTGTATATCGAATATATCTAACTCTCTTTTTTGTAGTTAATTATATTCGAACAGCGAGACAGGCAGATTTTCTCTTAACAGGGTTTGCTCAAAATTTAATGGGCTGCGGAGGCTTGGTGGTAACGTCTCGGCTTCGGAACCGGAGGGTTTCAGGTCTGATACCCGATTCCACTAAAGAGCCGTCGTGGAAGCGGTTCTGGTGCACATTAAACGTCCTGTTCAAACGTCATTCCGTAGGTGTGGTGCGGAAGTTTGGATTGAAGAAGGGTGTCATGTCAGATTTCGTCATCTGACCACGGTTCAAAATGACGAGGTCCGTCCCAAAATAGCCCTAGTGTAGCTTTAAAACGAGTCGTTATAAAACTAAACTAAAACTAAAAATTTAATAGGAATTTACAAATTCCTAGGAATTAATAGGAATTTACAAACGGTTCAAAATGACGAGGTCCGTCCCAAAATAGCCCTAGTGTAGCTTTAAAACGAGTCGTTATAAAACTAAACTAAAACTAAAAATTTAATAGGAATTTACAAATTCAGTGAAAAGTCCATATACCAAATTTCATCCATCTATTTCAAAATGTTTTTAAGTTATCTTTGTCATAGATAGAGAGACAGACGGACAGTTTCTAAAAATGTGTTTTTTGTACTCTGAAATGTGGAAATTCGTCAAAATCTGGAGTTCAAATTTTTTGACTATTATTATGTTTTCTCTATACTTCGCATACGAGAACGCAGTTTAGTAAATGCCAAGCAAAACTTTTTTAATAAACATAAATTGAAACATACAAGTAGCTATATTTATCATACAATACAGAAATTAATGTTCCAGGGAATATCGTTAGATGTTAATAATAAATGGAGGAAGGAAAATTGTTATGGATTGGACTACTGTGAAGCAGCCTACTGTAATTACTCTCAAAGCGCTTATAGAAAAGCAATCAATCATGGCCAGTCTAATTATGAAGTGACATGGTTGTTGGTTATTCTAATCTCTTAAACCCTAATAAAAGTTAAATAAATAACTGTGTTTGTAACATAATACAACTAATCATATAAGGTAAGAAAAGAAATAATTTATTAAATAAATATTTATAATCATATTATCATTTACTAAAAGCAGAAGAATTATAGACAGTTGATCGACATAAGCGTAAACACAATTCTAACAATCACTCGAGATAATATTTTGTCTTTTATTTTTTATTTTTCATCCCTCTGAAGATGATCTTTGGATGGCTGTAAAATAATTTGAATAATTCTTTGTAATTTGATAACTGTGATTACATTTATTTAAAGCACTTTGATATCGTGCCTAAAGCACATTTGTGGAATAATCAGAAGATGCTGCAGTATTGCTCGAATAAAATTGAATCAAAATTCTGTCTTTCTCTTACCTTCTATATGTTTGCGATTATTTTGGAAATTGTTAACTTTGTTTTTTTATTAAACTGTAAAAAAAATTTAAATAGAAAATAAATAAAATTTCTTAAAATTGTTCCGTGAAATTTAGCTTTTATATAAGAAACTCAAAATTAAAAAAAAGTATCTAAATATTTCGAAATAACGGGGTTGAACTATTCTTCAGCTTATTTTGGTCAAAATTATAATAATTTTTAGGATAAAATATATTTATTTAATAACCTTTAATTACGTGTTTGTCAGATTTAATTTGAATTTTTGCACATTTTTTTTTTTTTTTAGTGCTTTCATCTTCTTAAGATTAAGTGCGGTAATAGCTTTTTATTCAGTCATTTCTCACGGTTATAGATTTTTGAAAAATTTCAGAGATTCCATAGGCAATAAAAAGTTGCAATACTTTTATAACTTAATTATAAATTAATATATAAATTTCATTAACTCTTCATTCCATGAGAGAGATGCCATCTAGTGATAAATATTTTAAGAGAAACATATAAGAGTAACAGAATGATTAAATAATGAATTATAAATTAAATACTAAAAATACAAAATATAATTATAATGTTTAAAGATGCTTTTCAATAGATCAATAAAAGTTAATTTTCACTTTCCCGTGCATACGACGTAAACAAATGGAAAATATTGTAAGCATTCAAAAATTCGAATTCAAAATTTTGACACGTCTCCACATTCTAAGTATTCCTAAAGTTTGAAAGAATGTTTAGAATTATGCCAATCTATTTGTCTTACACTTTGTATGTTTGTGGATATGATAACTGAAAATCCCTTGGAGCTAGACGCATTGAATTCGATATGCAGTTTTTTTTTCCAACAAAATTTGCAAGTTGTTTTAAAGTTTTGAATGAAATTAATTCATATGAAGTTGTTTCCCGAGTACTAGTGATTAAGATAATTACAAAGCTTAAAAAGATACATAAATAAAATTTAGGATACTGCTTTAGTATCTAAAGTGTTTATCAGTATCGAATTTTGAATCGATACTGATAAGTCAACCCTTTATCTAAATCGTCAAAGAGTTGACGATTGGTTGACGTCTAGTTGATCTGTTTTTCACACGCGTGTAAATACAAAAACTCATAAATACTCAACTCATTATGTAATTAAACTCATAAATGTAATTAATAATACACAAAAAATAAATAATAAGTGAAATTTGGTATCTGAACTTGATATTAAATTTATAGTTTTCTCTTGGTTCTAGTTGATCGAAAAGACATTTAAAATGTATATTCAAGTCTCTTTGTTAAGAAGAACAATTCTTTTATATATTCTAAAAATATTATATTGGAAATCTAAAAACAAAAGCTCTGAGCACTCGTGGAGTTGACAGACTAAGGTCTATGATTCTATGTGATTGACGGTAAGGGCAAAATATTTAATAGAAAATATGCAAGAAAATTTTGAAGAAGTCATTCCTCCTGGTTTAAAACCTTTAATTTATTTCATTTAAAAATAAGATAATAATAATCTTTCTTGGCCACATAAATATAATTTTTACGATTTCATAATTAATGCCTCATAAATGTTTGAAACATTCAATTAACTTTTAGAGTATTAATAGATTAGTTTAGAAAAATAATAATAATTTGAATAAAAATTACGAAAACGAAACTTCGAATGATGCATTCAAACAAACTGATGCTTTCTGACTGTTATTTTTATAATAATGCAATTTTATAAATATTTTGTTTTTATAAAAATTGTTTTCTTTTTATTTCAAAATTCTTAGATTCTGAAAAATACGTTTTTTAAAATATGTCTGTCAATCTGTGAATACGTTTAAAAACTCTTTCAGCTAAAACGAATGACATTTGAGATAAGGTAGTATGTGGTTCAAAATTCGTAGATTTCATCCAAAGTTTGAACGAAATACATTCACAGAAAATATGTTTGTTTCTATGTCTGAATAAAATAGGAACACGATAATTTCAGAATATAAAGAATTAGACGAATAAAATTTTATACACAAATTTAGCACTTGAAGTGTATACCCGTATCTGATTTGGACATAATTCGGCTACGAATTAACCGTTTGTTTTTCCACATACCTATAAACGCGAGAACCCAAAAACATCATTGACTCGGTGAGTGAAATTTGGCACACAGTATCAGCAACTAATGTTCAGAATGCTTACAATTTTTGAATCAAATTCATCAAGGGTTTATAGTCTGTCGGTGTGCTCATTTTAATGCAAATGAAAGCGATAATTCAAAAGAATTGCAACTTATTAGAATGAAATTTGATATTTAATTTCCTTATTACAACTATACTTCTGTGTCCAATTCTGTTTTGAAAAGAATGCATCCAAAATACACATTCGGTTTTCTACAGTAAGCTTAGAGACTCAAAACGCTCGGATGTGGTACCTAAGAATAAAATTCATTCTCATGGCTATACGGCTTTTCTATACGGAGAGAGGGGTGATAATTCTTTATTAAGTAGTATGTGAGATTGATTTTAGGAAATCAATGTAGTTGGTTTTATATATCGCAGGTAGAATTAAAATATTCTTATTATTATAACTGTGGACAAAAAAAAACGGCTGTTATAAGAGAACTTTTGAAGGATAGAAAAAAAAATTTAACGGCGCAAGATTGGAAATCTAAGAAAAGAGCTATCTGGTAAAAATGTCCATATTTATATACCTTTATTAATTTGAAGTGCTTGTGCTTATGTTATATTTTAGTATCAATTTTAACACAACACTCCGCCATATTTTTGTTTTTTTTAACACATATAAACAAAAGAGTACATGTCGCGTAAAAGCCGACGGGGAAAAATATTCTCTTAATAATGTTTAATAATGCTTAAGAAAATATAGAAAATATTCTCTTAATAATGTTTGCGAAATTTCGGTGATTTTATATTTTCCATAGTATTTTCTCTTTTGTGCAAAGAATTCTAATATTTTCATACGTATATGTAAGCAATATGAATTTAATTTTATATATATATATATATATATATATA
>JAPMOR010055826.1:792161-819389 GCA_026543865.1 Argiope aurantia | reverse complement strand
ATATATATATATATATATATATATATATATATATATACAGAATTTATGGGTTGATTTTTATTTTCTAGTTCTTAACCTGTATGTTTAAAATGCCCTAGAAAACCGTGCTATGAAAATCACACAAGCCGATAAAAAAAAGGGCCAATTTCACCTGGTGTTAATTTTTTTATATAATTGTTTAATTTTTCATTATATTGTCATCTATATACTTTCATATACTGTAAAAATAAATATGATTTAAAAAGTAAAAAGTAATATGGTTTTTCAAGAATATTATTTATTGTATCATGTAATTTGAGAAGAAAATGTATGTTCCAAGATATTCATTTTTTTCAATAATAATATATTTTAAAAAATTTCTAAAACCTATCTATATATCAAGAAACATATCTGCAAAATATATTGGCAGTTTTTTATACTAATACATTCATTAGAAAATTTAATTTGAATGTAAATTAAATGCGGTCTCGTAGACTGCACCTCCTCAGTTAAGTTCTAAAATTTCACCTCCTCAGTTAAGGGTTAATGCAGGACAAGTATAAATTAGCGGTTCACAGCCAATTTAAGGATGTGGAACACTTCTTGTGTGAAATATATATATCCAAATAAAATACTAACATGTGTGGCACAAAAATCATTCCTTTTTGTTTACTATCGAATGGCATCAGTCAATTGTAAACCAACATCCTATTAACTATTTAGAATGTTGCGTTTTATGTATAGCAATGGACTATTCATAAAATTCTAAATGGATACATAGAATATATATGTATAGATACTAAAATATGCCTAAATGGATGGAATCAGTCAGCAATAGAAATAATAAATTTTCATTCTGAAAATTCAAGTTATATCTTAGACAGTCATAACAAATGCAAGCATTCTTGCGATATGATTCACAGGTTTACCAATTTAGCTTTGGGTCGCCAAGACATAACAATTAGGGCAATGAAACTAATACAAATTGCAGTATTAGCAGAGAACCAAGATAGCTTCTTCAATATTCAACATCATTAGCAAGTAAACTCACAAATATTCGTAAAGAATTGTAGAATTCTTTACGAATATTTGCGATTTTACTAGCTAATGATGAATAAAAATCTCAATTATTCCGATAACTATTAGAAGATAGAAGAGTCCGTGATAAATCATGTGGCAATAGCCTCTGAAAATAATACTTATCAGACAGATATAACCAACATGAAAACAGTACCTGCCAATATATATATGAAACAAATATTCAGTTTAAGTGTTGGCAGACATCATGCTTAAATTGAGCAAAAGCTCATTGCACAAAATTAACATTCCATCATGTAACATCTATTAAGTACTATTTAACTAGTGTTCTAATAAGGCATCTTCCGTAGATATGTGGAAATGCCAAATACCGGATCAAGATAATTTTTCTGAATTGCGCGGTGTGAAGTTTTCCTTAACCGAGTAGCCTTTCTTTGACAGAATTAAAATACTTTGTACCTATTAATTGGCTACATATGATTTTTTTTTGCAATACCCGTCTTATACAAATACAGATGCACAGTTGTGGGGCATATATTTTACACAGACTTTAAATTTTAGGTTCCGAATATATAAATATGCATAATTCAACATACTTTATTACATACCATCATATTTATCTATTTTATTCAAGAACTCTCTATCCGTTAAAGAGCTTTCTCATATTCTGGAATATCCGATGATTCTTATGATATCTTCCTTATCCAAACGAAAATGTTTGTATTCCTCAAGCATGGCATAAATAATTTTT
Source organism: Argiope aurantia (assembly GCA_026543865.1). Taxonomy (NCBI): domain Eukaryota; kingdom Metazoa; phylum Arthropoda; class Arachnida; order Araneae; family Araneidae; genus Argiope; species Argiope aurantia. Next base: position 817,621 of record JAPMOR010055826.1, on the reverse strand, counting down.
CTATATCTCCTTCTCGTTTCAGCTTGATACGGGGCTCTAAGAAATATACTCAAGGGCTGGGACATGAGTCCCGATGTATGTAGGAGAAAAATTGCTATGCTCAACACACACGTGAACAGAAAGATCGTGAATAAGGGAACGGTTGAGTCCGTCTCATCCGGGGATTTTTTTTCCTCTGTTCTTTTATTTACTGAGAGTTAAAGGCGAATGTCTCGTAGCTAGAAAAGGAATCAGTAAATCAGCCGTCGTTCGACATCAAAGTATCATCTAGACGGGACGTGGCGGGGATTTGCTATCAGAATAGGTAAGAAAGAACAAAAATCAAAAGGTGATTCTATCTCTGTTCCTTATTTCCGAACCATTTTAGTACGTGATTTTATGTGGAGGAAATAAAATTAATGAAAAATTTATCTTCAATATATTTTTGTGATAGGTAATGGAAGTTTGACATGTAATTGTGGAGATAAGTTATTTCAGGGTGAAATATACAGCATAATAACAATAAAATGAGACATCTATAACTCTTTATCTTTGTACTAAAAAGTTTAAAATAATTTTTTATCAAATATCTGAATGTGAATATAAAATTGTAAAATATTGAAGTGCTGATGGTTGTGACTTAACTCTTTAAAGGGCCATTTTTTTCTAGTCATATTATGTTAAAATGTTTTTAGGCTTGGAATTAGAATAAGGAAAGGGATTCATTTAATTTATTAGATCAATTTAATTTGATTAATTAATTAATTTGGTTAATTAATAATTAAGTACAAATCAAGACACATCATTTTGTGTGATAAAGAACTGAAGATTCTTAGTTTTTGTTTTACTGAAAAAAATTGTCAGAACTTATGCCAAACTTTCATACAAAGATTGATAAATTTGGTGGAAAGCATACTTCCCACGACCTTAGAAAGGGTTAATTAGAAGTGTAATTATACGTACTGAGTATAATTTATAATTTAAAAAAAATATTTGTGATATTTTGATATTTATTGAAGCTAAAATTCATTATAATATTGCTTTTGAACTGCTCCAGATTTTTTGTAATTTTGTATTGACTTCCAAATTCTTCATAAAAAAACAATTTTCCACTTCTTAGTGCACTGACAAACGAAAAATTATTTTTTATTATAAAATTAATATTCCACTTCTTAGTACACTGACAAGCGGAAAATTATTTTTTTATGGAATATCAGTTAGTTCAGAATTTTATAAAAAATATTATTTTCCACTTTTTAGTACATTGACAAAACTGTGTATTATACAAATCGCCAAAATAGAATAGTCTATAAAATAATTTTCCATTTTCTTATAAAATAAATTTTCAGAATTTTAATATACTGACAGAATTTTGTTTTTATGTTTACCATCATTGCATTTTTTTTATTAAATCTTTCTATTTCTAGGACCATTAATCTTTGACATTAGTTTACCTCTTCACTTTTATTTGATCCGTTAGAAAATGTTAACATCTTAAGGATGTACATGATGCAGTACTTTTAGATCGTAAATACACGCAAACATCAACATTAAATCTTTCATATATTTCAAAACGAAAGTTTTCTATAGATGCTTTCGAACGTTTCCTAAGAATAGGATACAAACATTTTTGTGTATTTATGTTAGGCAGCTTGACTCAGAGGAACTAAAATTTGCCCATATATGCTTTGGTAGTTAGCATTTTTACCAATTAAAAATTAAGAAAATGTTACTGTTGAAAAATGATAACGTCACTTTAAAACTCCAAAAAATCTTTTTAATGATATAAATGATATAAACTTAATACTAGTGCAATTATTAATCGAGACCAGGCCAGGCAAACATAGTCATCACGGCCGATCTCATCGATAAGGTGGACGACCTAGTGATAAGTGATCGGCATGTCACACTGCGAATGTTGGCGGTGAAATGGATGTCAGCGTTGGAACAGTGTGAACAATTGTTCATGACAGGTTGCGTTATCGGAAGGTTTGCGCGAAGTGTGTTCCGATGTCGCTGACAGACCAGTAAAAGGAACTGGAGGGCTAGCACTTCAACATATGTTTCGGTATCATGAAGACCCCGCTTTCCTGGAGCGGATCGTCACAGGTGATGAGAGCTGGTGCCATCACAACGAGCCACCTTTATACAGTACCGACTCACAAAATTTTGAATTTCCATTAGATTATCGTCCTATGGCAACAATGTACCACAAAATTCATGAGGCTGCGCTATATGGTATTGTCAGCATGAGAGCAGATATAAAAAGACTCTTAACAGTTTGTTATAAAAAAATAGACAGAGGGTAGTTAAAATCGCTTTTTTCCAGGAAACATACCTATTAAGATAAACTTAGAAAGCAAAACCTTACCTAAATATAAAATTTGAACCAAATCGTTATAGCCGATTCCGAGATGCAAGATATCAATTTATATATATACAAGGATGGTTCGATTAAAGTTATATGATTTAACATACACGGTATCATAAACTCCTTTGAGCAGTTTCCTCTCACTCCCAACTTTTGTGCGTCGGAACTGCCCCCAGTATAAATAAAAAAAATCAAATTACTTTACATTCTTCGATTTTGAAATTCGGAGAAATAAATAATTTATATCTGTTAACGATTTTGGAAAGCTCTTATAAATAGACATCAAACTGAAATAATCAAAACATAACGATGTAAAGCAGTCTGTGCAAAATTCATTTTTGTATTACTTTGATTATTTTTGTTGATGCCAGTCAAACGTGTTAAATTTCAGTATGTACGAACCAAATTATGCATTTAAAGAAAACTTGAGATGAAAAATATCATTGACATCAGAAGTGATAACTTTTTTCGTTTTTCTACTGTAAAATTAAAGAACTGATAGTATTAACAAGTTCTCTTTTTGTTTCAGCAAATTTCATGAAGCTTAATAATCAGTCATCGGATTAATAAATCGAGCTAGTAGTGTCAGAATGACGCAGCCCTGATCTGATTTAAAAATTAAAAAAAAAACTAAAATAAAGGAATCCCAAGAAATTGAAAGAGAAAATGAAATAAGAAATTTTGTTGCGAATGATGCTATTTGAATTTAAGTTAAGCTAAAATAATTTACAAAATTCTTGATGCTATAATCATGTTCCTTGCCAAATCAGTGAAAAAATAAAAATTCTCTCTTTCTCTATGGATCTGCAATTGTTGACGTGAGGCGCAAAAAACTTTGAACTCGCTAGGAAAATAATTTGAATAAATTTAATTCAATGGAAAAGATATTTCTTCGGCTTTTCGTGCTTTTAATCAGAGAAAACTTCTCAAATAAATAATAATATCAAAAATTTCATAAATATAAGGGAATAAAAATATCAGATGCAGGAATTTCAATTTTAAATCATGAAATGTTTTTGTGAAAATTGCCAAGTTTTAAAAAATGAGATTAGATGTGCAGAATAAATTTCTGCAGATTAACAAATGTGTTTTCTCTTTAAATGTGTTCTATTCTTTTTTTTTTATTTTTTATTTCCATTGGCAGCTATAATATTGACAAACGCGCGTAAAAAAAAAGTCAAAATATGAATAAATAGTTTTCTTGCTCAAATTTTAAAATTTAAGCAACAAAATTAACATTTAAGCAACATTTTGACTCAATATGCAATATGCATTGAATTAAAATTACGACGACCTGCATATCAAATTTCATGGTTACAATTGCTAAAGATTGGTCTGTTCACTGGAGACATACACACATACGCTATGCACAAGTACTTCCTTTATAGGTACAGATGCATGATAATTTAAATTGAATGCAGTTTTTTGGTTAAGATGAACTTTCTATTTAAACAAAACACATGCAAATATTCACATACATTAAATACATTAATTCAGTATTGATAAGAAATACTTTGTAATAATAATTTCAATTTTCTTAATGACTCTTCTGTTTTTATCAGCATTACAATTGAAATGAAATAATGAGCAAAAATTCAAATAATGCAAATAAAAAACAGTTTTTTTTTTTACTTTTTAATATAATTTGTATAGAACATATTGTAACCATCAATAAAAGAGAACTCGAGATTTTGATAAATTTTCATGTCTTTGACTTCCCCGAAATGGAAAAAAACGCACTCACAACGCACGCACGCACGCGCACACACGGTTTTGAATTATATTTGTTTGTCTGTGAATACGATATCTCAAAACCTTTTTAAACTAAACAGATGAAATTTGGTATACGGTCTTTACAGAAAACTTGTGTATTTCACTAATTTTGAATTATATCCATTCAGAGAATGGACTGTCCGAACTTAACTGCTCGTATACAAATAAACACGATAACTATTAAACGAAACTAACCAGATGGATAAAATTTAATACACAGATTTAACATCTAAACTGGAGATCTGTTTCCTATTTGGAATCAAATCCATCAAAGAGTTGCCATCTGTCTGTCTGTATTATTATAATACATTATAATTCAAAAAACCTAATAATTTTGTAGCGTTTGATGAATGACATTTCACAGTTTTAGCACCAAAAATGCACATTCCGATCAAATTTGAATCATATTTGCGAAAAGGTAGAGGAAAGTGCAAACAAAGTATAATTTCGGTTATCTAGTACTTGTGTATTAATCACATCCCACATTAATTGACAAATATCACATGTCGTTAGGTTCTGTCAAAACTATTGTTCTCCAATTACATGCAGTAAATTATATAAAAGTGCCGGGTATTTTTTATTACACTATGAAAAACACAAGTCTCTTCGTGGACTCTCTGTGTGGCGGAAATAAAAATCTGAGTACTCAGGTCACTCACAGCCTTGTCCGTTATCTACAATTTTATTATTAAAAATGTAATTGTTCAGTTCATATATTATCTATTGTAACTTCATATTCTTATTTCTCATATAAACGACATGGGTATTGAGAAGAATAGATATGAAAAAAATGGAAGAAAACTATATAATATAAATATTTGATGTAGCAATGAAAACGGGTTTAATTGCAAGTAAGAATGTAGATATGTTATTAACAACACTTAAATTAACAATATTACATTGTTATTAATGTAATCAGTAACAATGAAATGTATTATTAGAAATTAGAAGAAACAAAATTTAAATTGTTAAAAATAGTTAGGAAAAATTTGCTAGGTTATTAAATTCATATTATTAAAATGAATATTCCTTAAATTTTGAAACAATATAAAAACTATTTTAAGCAATATTTTCGGAAATTATTGCAGAAAACCCGCAAAATATAGATAAAATTTTAACTACTCATTTAAATTTCAAAATTCGCTCTTTGGTTCACATTTTCTCACTCCAAGATAAGTATAAGCCAAATTTGGTATTTATTTATTAAAAGCTCTGGTCTGTTTAGTACCAACAACAAGCACACACACATTCATCTTTATTAATAGTAGAAGTTGCAAAAATAAATAAATTAATTAAATGAAGCGAGAAACAATAACAATTTAAAAATATATTTCCTCCAAATCAACCACCTCTTATTTCTTCATTTTGATATCTCATTAAATTTTTCTTTCAATTTATTCATTTAAAATCCAATGGAAAACATAATTTTTTTACTTCAATTTCTAATAACAGTAGCATTTGAAAGAAGTTTATTGCATCCATAATACAACATATACTTTATTTATTTATTATCATAATATTTTATTACCTATGAATAAAATTCAATATTAAAATAAAATGGAAAATACATTGTAGATACTAGTTTGTCTATTTATTTTCAAATGTCTAGTTTGTCTATTTATATTTTAAATTTAATATTTAAAAAAACACAACATTAAAGCAATCAAATTATTCGAAAATATATATGTTCTTAAAATTTTATAATCGTCATCAACATAATCTAATGCTTTATTAGTAATTTTTAAAAATCGTGCTTCTCTTTCATCTGCTTTGGTAAATTGCTAAATACCTATTAATAACTTTGATAAAATCCGAAACATTTTATTAACTTTTATATTTACATTTCTGGTTTCGATAGTCATAATTTAGTTTATATTTTACGATAACAAAATTGATTGCGACGAAACCCATGAGAACCGCACGCACCATGTGGAAAAAGAGCAAAAAGTAATTTATTTTTAAACAAAGATTAAAGTGAAAAATGCACATAAAACTTACCATATTGAAGAATGAATAAATTCATCTTCCAATCATTCCAGGAATTTTAAATATAAAAAATTTAAATCATATTCTTATTTAAAATTAACGAAATAAAAGATAATATTTTACTCGCTGATAAGCAAAGAGCGTGTTGTATCGTCAGACGAACGTTCAAATGCAGAGTGATGAAAACACAAATCCGTCGCCTGTTGAAATGTCCTATGATAGAGCGCCATCTGACGGATAAACCCTCAACTTACGATTCCTTTTTTTCTCTTGAATGGTCTTGGAACAAGAGCTGAAAGTTATTTTTTTAAAGAAAAATGTGATTAGTTTTGAAAAAAGGTAAATTGCATTAATTTCAAAACGTCAAAAGTTATTAACATCTTCATAAGGGATAAAAGAATTCCAAATATTTCTTTAATTCAATTTAATTGTTCGAATTTTGAAAACTTTTCTGCTTTTCTAAATTAAAATACTTTTATTAAATTCTGAGAATCAGTTGTTAGGATTATAAAAATGTCGAATTTGAGTAAATATAAATGAAGTTTATTTATCAATTAGTGTTGCAGAGTTTTGTAGAATATAAAAATTCTTGACTTATAATAGAGAAAATTCTTTATTGTTAAAATTATAACATGTAGAATATTTAATATTTTATTAAATAAAAAAAATGTTTAATAAATTTGGAAAAAGGGCGATATTTTGTAACTTAGGTTCTTTTCTTAAGTAAATCAAAACAAAAGTTAACAAATTTTTATTGATGCGAGAAAATAATTAATTTAATTGACAAACAGAAAGATAAAATATGTATTTAATTAAATGATTCTGTTTGTCTTGTATAAGTAGAAATGGAAATATAACTATAACATATCAGATCTATGATTCAAGTTCATCACTCTTTTTAATATATAAAAAAAGGAAATCTTGAGAATTTTAGTGACATTTTAGCAATGTAATTTAAAAATCACTCTAATGGTAAAAAAAAATTTATCGTTTTTTCCATCCGTTTGAGATATTTCTCTCAATTTTGCTTTAATTCAGTTTTAAAAAAAATCGTGAAAGATAAAAAAAAAAGTTATCTACAACAATAGTTAAAAACTAAAAACAAACTCAAATAAATTTCTACTTAAATTAAATTAATAATATTTCAAAAAATATAAGGGCAATTGAATGTTTCAGTCATTATTATAATATTAAAATAATCTCAGTTTTTTTTATAAATTTTATTTTATAATAAAATTGAAGCACTCCCAGTTTATGCCAACAGAGCAAATTCTGAAAATAAAGCCAAATATTCTTTCTTCAGTATTCTTCATGAAATTATACCTTCTAGTCACCATGTATACAGGGTGTTTCAAAATACCTTAAATATTCTTCAACAAATAATTCACTATCAATAATGAAATCTTGTGACATTTCCCGAAAGGAAAGTATAATAAGAAATACTTCCTATTGAAAGCTGAAAAAAAACAAACAAGAATTTTGTACATGTCTGTACATGAAAAGTGTAAAATGCCTTATATTTTACTTTTATTAGAAATTTTCTTTTTATATCCTACTGTTCACAAAAATAAAAAGTGAAGAAAAATCTTGCGCAAGAATTTTTCTCCATATTTATCTAGAAATTTTACTTCCTCATGGTAATCATAGCAATTTATACTTATATTTTTATTTTATTTGAACGTTGCTGAATAATCCTCTAGCAAAAAAAGGAGAAAGACATAACGTAATTGTGTTCATGATCGATGATGATACAAAACTTACACTTTTACAGAAGCTCACCTGTGGTTTCTGGTATAATGTAACATGTTTTAATGTGTAACATAATATAATGATGCACGGACTTAAAGCTGGTCTACGTTTCGTGGTAGCAGTGCTACCTGTGCAACAGTACTGCTCCCCTCTCTTGATTCTGCGTCTTGGCAAGAGAACAAGAGTAGCTCTAAAGGTAGCGGTTCCTTATTGCTTGTTCTGATGATTCAAAGGGCCAACTCGGAAAGGACACACTGAATTGGTGCTAACAGACGCCAGGATTGGGATATGAATGTTCTTGTTAAAATGAATGCTGAACAAATGCGTTCTTTAAGTTCTGAATTTTTTTGTGTGGGGGGTTACGTCAAATACATTTTTTATGCACCGCCAATGCCGAAAACACTGTCAGAACTTAAATAACGCATTTGTGAAGCATGCAGAACCATTGACAGAAAAATGCTACAAAATGTTTGAAACGAACTGGATTACAGATTGGACGTATACCTTGTAACAAGAGAGTCACACATCGAACATTTGCAACTGAAAAAACTTGATATATTTCCTCTTTAAATTCATGTATCACCTATTACGCAATATGTGCAGTAGTTTCGAAAATATGATTTTTTAAAATCGGGTCCGTCATTTGTACTCACCCTCTATTTAAATGTTCTTAAACCATAAATGCAAGATACAGCTCTAATTTTAAAATTTAATCTAATTAATTATAGATAGCATTATTTCATATGGTGCAATCAAATGAAATTTAGACTGTAATTGAAAATGAATGGTTTCCGCAGATTGTATTTTAAGATTTATCGAGTAGATGGCTCTGCATGCCACCCCTACCAAGATGAAGTTTAAACTAACCAAGAAAGAATGTGTTAAAGTAACTGCCTGGGTTGCTACTTCAGTTTTTGACCAAAAATCCCAATTTCTTATTGTTTCCTTTGAAAGACCAATTATTTACTTTTCCAAATCTGTGTTTGTTTTGTTTCTACTATTAATATATCAGAAGATATAAATGTTTTTTAAATCAACATCAACGAAAACGAAACCGGTATCAGCACGGAAATAACCGGAAGTCAGTTTTTTGTTCTTTAATACCATTAATATTCACTGACAAAAATTCACTAAAGGTTCTGTTGTGAAATGCGAATGTGTAAAGCATGTTCAAAGGCGAGTGGGTACTCATTTGAGAGCTTTAAAAAATCTATCAAAGGTCTCGGGGGTGAAGAAAAGCTTACACACAATGTCATAAATAAATTACAAAACTATTATGGCATTGCAATAACATCCAATGCTGGTAATTTATTGCAGATTCAAAGGGCAACACGTGCTGCATTTGCTCATGTTTGCTCCAGTAATAAAAAGCCAATACATGGGCAATTCACAAAGTGAAAGAATTCTTGGTGCAAATACCAACGTGCATTTTCTGAAAGCAATATATATATATATATATAAAGACTCAAGTATAGGATTCCAAAAAAAATATTATAAATATTATTAAGCCTACTTATATTAAATTATGTGACCAAACTCTTCTGAGTAAATGCCTTTCTGGGAAAACACAAAATGCTAGTGAAAGTTTGAACAATCTATTATGGACAATTATTCCCAAAAACACGTTTATGGAGGTGAAAACTTTGCTTTTGGGGGCTAATTTAGCTGTACTGCTGTTATTCAATGATGGTTTTCTGGCATAATAAAATTTTTTAATCAATTGGGTATTAATCCATGTCATTACATGCTAACACAATACAGTATCTTCGTCAACGAGCGAATTATTGCTGCAAAGAGACAGTCTTTGCCTACTACAAAATTGTCCAGAAAAATAAAACGAACTATTAAAAAGAAAAAAAAAATAATAAAACAGTGAATAAGGAAGGCATTTGCTACAAAAGTGGTAAATTTCAAGTATTTAAAATGAAATATTATTTCAGATGTATACTAATAAAAACTTTAAATGCATTTTTTAAAAGAATGTGTTTTTTGTCAGAATTTTGTTACACAAAACATAGTTTCACAAAAAATTATTCTTATATTTTCTTGAAATTATATATATATATATTACCATAAGTATTATGAAGGCAATAAATTACAGATTTAGGTCTAATGTTAATAGTTTTTGACTTTTAGCAGTTTATTGCTAGTAGTACCTATGATTTTTACGTATTTTTACCATAAAAATGCTCGAAGATCCATAATATTTTTTTCATTTGTATATTTTTCTTAGCTTTTAGGTTCATTGCCCTTATAAGTACAATGAATGTGTTTTGTAAAAAAATAATTTAAATTGGAGAATTTGAATTTAGTGTATAGCGTTTAGCGTTTTGCTCTAATTTCATTAAATTTTACCTAAAGTATCTCAAATTAATTAATTAAATTATTTTTAAATTTTTCTCATTGATGTTATTTATTGTTTTGATTCATAATCATCAAGAAAATTTACTAAAATTGATAATCAAATGATTTTCTTAAATGTAAAAATAACTTAAAGTCACTATCAGAGTCACTATTAAAGTCACTTTAAGTATCAGGCAGATAACTTAAAGTCACTATCGCACTAAACAGTTTCATCATTCATAAAAAATACCCTCTATATGTTCATCTAAAAGAATGGCGTACCGATACCGAAGAAAAAAATCATTCTTCAAACATCTCTCAAAAATACCAAAAGATACCAGAAACACCTGCGCCCATTTTGTCGTACGTGATCAACCCTTCACTCAACCCTCTTGCTTACGCACTCTCGAACCACCATCGCTATATTCAGACGATATCCCGTAAACTCACTCTATTTCACAGGAACACGAAAAACACTTCCTATAGTCGACGGATGAAATTCGTTTTTGGAGACAGCTTTAAGATAAAGAAGGAGTTGCTTCTTTTTTTCGCAAAGAATGGTTTGAGAAGATTTAGAAGGGATGGGATATAACCTTTTTTGGGGAAAAAAAAGGATGAATTTTACAGGCAACTTAGATTTTCAAGTCATGCTTTTATGGGCTGTAGTAAAAATAAATTGTAAAGGAATTCCATATTTTTCAGTACTAAAGCCTGTCAGAGGGATTTTACTTGTTGTAAAGATTTTGGAACAGATTAGAAAAGTAAAGAAGAAACGGTTTTCTAAGCCTTTCTTTTATGCCTCGTTATAGCGAACTTGTAAGAATGAGTTGTCGTCTTTAAATTTAGGGGATTCTTTTTTGCGAAGGTAAAAGTTTTAAGGCAAATATCAAACATAAAAGTTCTTTTCTAATATGAAATATAATGGCATTTCGGATGAAGACTGACATAAAGTTTGGATATATAATTCTTTAGGAAAGATTTTCAAAATTCTAAAATAGTTTTAAATTCCAAAAACCAAAAGATACCAGATAACAATAGAATGAAAACTTTTCTTTTTATTTAGAGAATATATTTGGTACCTATTTTTACACGGGGAATAAAAAAAACTTTTACAATCGACTTAAGAAGGAGATGTAATAATCATTAAGCATGCCTTAAATTTAAATCAGATTTTCATATGAATATTTTTTTCAGAAAAATGATTGATTTAGAAAAAGGCGATCTCTGAGTAATTTAACCAATATACCACGATTTTCAAGTCACCAGAGGCCCTGAGGTAACATTTTTATGTGTTCCATGGTGAGGTGACCATAAATAGAGAAATGAAAAGTGAAACCGGACATAGTAGGCCGGTTCTAGCTTCCTCTAGGAATGTAAATACTTTCTAGATAATGGGACATATCTGCTTGAATAGGGGTTTGTGCATATATGTATTTATTTTTAGGAGATACCTATACCTACATCATCATTTGTAGAGAATTGACATAATTCGTATGATTCTAAGATCTGTACATTGCAAACAGAACGATAACATTGGCAATTTATAGGGATTGTCTAATTGTCTGCAGTTTTTTATGATAAATTTTTTGCTTGAAAGGCTCGTTTTGTAACATCAGATGTACTCTTCGCTTTAATTGCCGTTCTGAGACGAACACAACATCCAGAACTTTTCTATCTAAATTTCGTCAGATAAAGGATTTGAATTCGATGACAAATTTAGCGTACCAATGCTCCATATACATCAGAGAAACTGGTGCGAATGGCAACTCTGCTTCTGTAGTGGTCTTGTTGCTGCAAGTTCAGTGCTCCACAATTTTATTGAATATATATTAAATACTTTTCTTTTTCTTATATATTTATCTCTAAGTTTTTCAACGGAACAATATTTTTTTATATGTTATCTAATTTCCATAAGAAAAGACAATATGCTTTAAAAGTCTTAGTTATTTCATAATTGACATTTATTGTTTAAAATAAATGACTTTCAAATTTATTAATAAATAAAGAAAATAAATAACAAATTAGCATAACTGTCATTTGGATGACAATTCCAATGATTCAAGAGAACTTTTCCAATAAAATAAATAAGTATTAAAAATGCCATGAAATGTACTATCTTTTTTAGGATAATAACTGCATTTCTTCTGCAACATAAACTGTTTGATAGTTTTCATCCCCTTTGTGATAGCTACTCTCAAGATTTTTAAAAAACTTATTTTGTCTAAGCAATGATTTAAAGTCATAAAAATGTAATTCTATAATATCCAATATTTTATTAAGATTGAATAATTAAATATCATGTTTTCTCTTTGGAAGGCTCGAGGTTTCAAAAGGTTGCCCTGTGCCTCTCTTCGACAATGCCACAAACCAACCTATAGATTGAAAAAAATCTATTCAGCTTTTAACTTAGAGGACTTAACTGTACCCTCTTAGTTTTAAGTTTTACTTCTTGAATGTTGTACTGTGGTTACGTGTCTGTACGTATACTTTAATATAAATTTTTATTATACACTCACTTTTATTTATAAAATAAATATGAGATAGTTTTTTTAAATTATAGTTTACTTTCTAATCTTATATTAATTATAATTTGTTTTTATAAATATTATTCAGTCCTGAAAACTATTGATTTCAAATTTGCTGTTAGGTGGCTCGCTTTACGCACAAAACACAAATTACACAAATCAAGTGATTGATTGACAATTAAACTCTGGAAAAAATTAAAATAATGTATTTTCATCCAGAATTCATAAGTAATCAACATTTAGAAAGTCTAGCACAAAAGAAATGATTAAAAATTGAATTATAAATATCATTTTTGTCATGAAACATAATATACCCAATAAAAATATATAGTAAACAGAATTTAGCAATTGAATAAGATTTGTATAGAAATAATTCAGGAAATATTTTATAACAGCAAGAACGTTATAAAATAACGGTTATTTTACAACGATAAGAAATACTGATATAATTATCATACAGGATAAAAGTAGAATATTAGAACTATTCGAAACATGAATATTTTTATTTAAATTTAAAATAGTTCTAAATATTAACTCGAATATTCAAATATATACCAAATTCATCGAAATTAATCATTTTGCATGCAATTAATTCCATCAATTATCAATAAATTTTATTATCACGTGATTTTCTTTTTTATACAACACCAAGAAATATTGGTAAATGCATCGTAATACAAAAATTCGAATTTTATGTCAATATTTACTCCAAGAACTCACGCATGTGTCAAAAATTTATATTCCAATCATTTTTTCTACTAAGAATCAAGAATCTAAAGTTGGATTTCTTTTAAACGCTTTTACTTAATTTCAATCGTTTCTTACTTGTATTTATGGAATGCTATAAAAGGTATAGTGATGCTTTGTATTAAATACCGTAGACTTGGATATTCAAAATTAAAAAACACGTCACTATATTATTTTAATCAATTGATTAACAAAAAAAAGACATTTCAACTGTATTTTGATTTTCTGATGGTAATGCCCCTTATTGGCGAAATTTTTCAAAAAGTGTTTTCAAGGTCCCAGTTTAATATAATAATGAAATGCAAATTAAATCATACGAATTCCATGTTTAATAACCCTAATAAAAGATTTTAAAAATTTCCATTTATTCCATGCTAAACTTAGTAGAAATATCAAATGAATATTGCATGATCCTTTATTTAAACTTTCCTCAGTTGCTTTCCTCTCTTTATATTTATTATCTCCAGGAAAAAGCAGACGATTTATTTATTATTGTTTGAGAAAAAAAAATTTGCGGTGATATTTTCAAATTTAGTGTGAAGTGTTTATAAGCATTTATATATGCTGTAGAACTTTCTCCCAGTTTTATTATTCAGCATACCACAAAGCGCATGATATATAAATGTTCATGCGCATATTTAGCGACCTAGCACTTGAAGTTTAAATCCTTTGAATTGTTCTCCAGAGCTTTCATGTTTCGGAAGATAATATTTACGACTCGGAAAACATTAACCCCCAAACACCACTTGACGCCAGGAATATTCATTGTTTATAAAAGAAAGAGCATTGAATTGAACTTAGAAACGTTTATCCAGCATTTTATTAAATGGTGTATGGACTTTTATAAAGGCTGAAAATATGCAATTTGAATTAAATATAAGTCCTTATTTCAAAGATTTATTGTTAAACATATATTTTCAACATTTATTTAAGTACATATACTCATACTTAAAGATGTAAAATATTTGAATATTTGAAATATTTGAGGTATTGAATACAACTCTTTTTTTTTTTCATTTCTAATTTCCCCATAATTTTTCTGGAAGTTTTATGTTGAATCTATAATATATCTACACTTATACAACAAATTTGCTATAATCACCTATTCACAATCTTTCGGATTCTCTTTATGTTAATTTAACTTGAGTTTAAAATTCTGTGGACAATGCGATACACTTAATTAACTAAAATATTCTTTCTTGTTGCTTGAATTTGATATAATTTTAGTATTTAACTCTATAGTGACGGTTAAAGATGTTTCCATGAATCTAACGCTTTTAATTTAAAGATGGAGAAAGTTGTTTTGATGTTAAATGGCTATTTGCGGTCTCATTATTAGAACTGTTCATTCTCGGATTTTAAAATTATCCGCGCTTTTGCGTATGCATCAGAACGTGTTCACTTAAACAAGGGTTAGAGTAAAGGTGAAAGGAAGAGATGCTTATATTTAACAATAAAGTGAACTTGAATTGTACGAGGACTTAGGAGCGTTAATACTGCAGGTAACTCATAATATTGTTGGAAAAAGATACGAATTCACAATAAAAAACATCAGAGCAATTTTTATTTTTAGTGAGGGACTTAAACATTACATTATTATGAATAAATGGAAGATTTTTTTATATATAATAATATATACGGAAGACGTTTATTATGTATGAATAATAAAAAAATTAAACAATTAAGAAAACTTAAATAAAAAATAAACAACTAAGGAATGCGAATCAATTTTCAAAATAAAAATGCACATTGCTTAAATCTAGATAAGTTTTCTGAAATAAAAATAATCATCTCTTCATCTCTAAAATCATAAAAAAAATCATCTCTTCATCTCTAAATAATAACTAATTCATTATTAATTTCCACATTTCACGGGTAAAGTGCTTTCGTCTATCGTTCTTACTGATAATAAAAACTAATCAATAAAAACTATAATGTCTTAAAAAATCATTTCTGTATAAAAAGTGCAGAAATTCTTTGTAACATGATTTCACAACCAATTGTGTTACAACATAAAAATAATGAATAATTGTAAAAAGAACATATGTAAGAAAAAACCTGCGGAGTAAAAAAAAAGCTAATACTTTTGCTATTTAAGTTTATAAACCATCGCTTTGTCCAATTAAGCTAAAAGGAACTTTGGAGCGAAGCAATCGAAAGAACGAACAATTGATACTTCTGATGAAATAAAAGGTTTAAATTCCCGGAAGAGAAGGTTTATTTATCTGCCGGGGTCTTTTTTATGTTTGTCAAGCACCATACAATTTTTTGTCTTTAGCGATTTTTTTTGTTCCAGAACTAATTAATAAAGGCTGTAAGTTAAAGAAGAAATCAATAACAAAATCAGGAGATTGGAATGCATTATTAAAAAAATAGTTACGGTTTTATTTTGTTCAGAGTTTTTTTTTTTTTTTAATTTTATCTTAATGCAGAAATGAATTGACATTATTAAGATGGAAAATAGATTTTGAAAGAATTAAAATTAATGAAATTAATGGACATTTTTTAATATATTTCTTGTTTTTGTTTTCTGGCTTGAATATCGGAAACATGGAATGACGGTAAACAAACAGTAAAGAAACACACACACACACATACAGTCTATGTAAAAACTTTAAGGCCAGTAAAAAATTTTGAGAAAATGTAAAATGAATTAAAAGGGATTCAAATAATATTAATTATTAAAGTTCATTCATAAGAAATAAATGCCATAAACATAATTTGTAAATACATAATTATGAGAAACATGTGGTTATTTACAAAGTTAGTATTTCTGCCTGAGTAAAAACTTTAAGGACACCAGTCATTTTTTAAAAATAAATATAATATAATCGTGTAATTAACATTGCAACTACTAGCTTGTGACAACGCTGCAATTTTCATAATTGTCATACGTTTCTTCGAAGTATTGGTGATCTTTGTGAAGATGGCGAAGGGTAAGGAGTGAACTGATCGTGAAAGAGGACATATCGAAGCTTTGTCTTCAACAGGAATGAGTAGTCGTGCTATTGCGATAAAGATAGGAAGATCAAAGACTGTAGTCAACAATTTTTTTTAAATTGGAAGACAATTATGGTAAAAAGAATACTGGGGGAAGACCTAAAGCTTTGCCCTCGCGTGTTGAAAGAAGAGTTTGCCAACTTATATCTACTGGAAAGTACTCAACCAGGAAACTGATTCCGACGACAGGTTTAAAGGTTTGTCAAAAAACGATTTATAACACAATCAGAAGGTCTGGAAGGTTCACTTATACAGCAAAATTGACTAAGCCTCAGTTACTGCAGAGACACAAAATAGAGCGTTTGAACTTTGGCCGGAAAGTCATGACCTGGGACAACCAATCTATCGATCCATTCGAGTAACAGCACAAAAAATTGGTTCCAAGTCAACAATGTTGAAACTGTGAAATGGCCAGCTAGATCACCTGACTTTAACCCAATCGAGAACCTTTAGGGTGACTTAGCAAAAAGAGTTTATGAAAATGGGAGACATTTTACATCAACAATAGAGCTGAAATCTACTATCGAAGATGAATGGTATAAAACCGACCCCACCCTTTGTCAAAAACTCGTTTCATCCATGAAAACAAGAATATTTGAAGTAATTCGAAGAAATGGCTCCTACACAACCTTCTAAGAATTTGTAATTTTTTTTCTTATATGTTATTTTCTATGTTGGCCTTGAAGTCTTTACTCAGGCTCAAATATTCATCTGTGTGTTCTGTAATATTTTCTAATAATAAAATATTTTCAAATTAATTTTTCTACTTTTTTTTACTTTCATTTAAGCTCAATAATTATCAATCAAAGGTTATTTTAATTCCTCAGTTTATATGTTTCCATTTTCTCAAAAATTTTTACCGGCCTTAAAGTTTTTACTCAGGCTGTATAACCCTTTTATTCATTCATTGCGTCATGTAGTTATAAAAGTGATTATCTGCATTTTTTTCACAAATGGCTTTTTATTCCTTCAAGATTTGTACTTCAATTACTATTATCTATCACCATACAAAACGCAAATGCTCAATAGTTGTCCCTATTCAATTTTGAATTAGGCCTGATAGACAAGAAATACAACAAAGCTAAATCGTATTTCAAAATGAACAATGACGTAATTGGAATTTCTTAAAATTATAAAATAAGTTGAAGTGTTCCAATTAATGACTTTATGCATATTGTGACTGTATGTTTGATGTGTTGATTATTTAAATATTGTAATTTATGAAATTATAGTTTATTTCTTAATGCAAAACGGAGGTTCTTAAAGCAAATTGGAGTTTCTTGAAATTATAAGTTAAATTTTCATGTTGATGATTTTATGCATATTTTGACTTTATTTTATTTTTGTTTGATTATTTGAATACTGTAGTTAGTTTATTTCTTAACACAAAACGTGGTTAAGATGCTATTAATAAAATTGCATTAGATTATAACAGTTTTATTTTTACACATTTTAGCTATCAGTTTAGCCGTCATATCGAATACAAAATGAACTTCAAACTTTAATGTAAGATATTACTGAATTAGAATTCTGAGCAATTCCAGGATCTCTAATTAAAAATCGAATAAGTTATTTTAAATTGTCTAAAATTAAGTGGTAAGTACATTTACTAATGAACATTCGATGATACTTTTACCTTAACGCTCAGTGGTAAATATGCTTCCCACTTTCAATTTTCTCTGAACGATCTCTGGTAAGTATATTTACCACCCTTTTATTATAAATTAAATGGCACATTAGCGACTGTTTGATGTTTTAGTATTAACATCATCAGGTTATCATGATATTGTCACGTAGATACTTTAGTATAGAACTCAAGTACACACACAAGAGGTAGAGCTAAACCAATTTATTAACTGAACTCAGAACACAGGGACTGACAAATCTTCTGCTTTTATACTAGCAGGGAAAGTTCCAGAATACTTTTCTGGAGACAGTAAGAAAAGTCCAGAACACTTACCTGGTAAACTACAGAAATGTCCAGAATCTTCTGGAACATGAAATAAAGGGAAACATAAAATCAAGGAATTAAATATTTACACAAACTGTGAATCGCATTGTCTCTAGCGGAATTCGAACTCACAATCTCTTGATTATGAGATCAGTGCTATGACTATTCGGTCATGGAGAGTCGCCTGCCTCTTTTCAATGCGGCAATATAATCCCAAAATTTTTATTTGTCGATTATTATTTATAATAAAATAATCGATTATTATTTATAATATAATAATCGATTATCGATTACTATTTATAGTAAAATTATAATATATTAGTCGATTATTATTTATATTAAAATATTATTTGCCCCGTAATTATGTTCTATAAAGGGTAAAAGGATGCGGATTCAAAACCTGTCGAAGTCGTCAGGTAGCGTGACGGTAGCTTCGTAAAACTACGACAAATCCAGGTTTATATCTAACAATGCAAGTGAAGAACTAAATTCGAATTTTGTTTTTCTGAACACTCTTACAATATTGAATATGGTGGAGAATGTTGGAAGAGTTCTTTAGATTTGAAAGCAAAAGGAGATACGTTTAGGTGGAAGCAAAAGTTGACAAAACAACAACTGTAAGTCCTAATGATAAAATTTTTTTGTTTCATTTGTAATGGTAGATGTAAGAAATGACTTTTAGTCTAGGCAAGTTAATAGTGGATAAGATACGCGGAATAATGGTATTTAAAACAGCGGTTGGATTCATGCAGTAATGTGTAGATGGTGAATTGTGTACATACATATTTTAATACATTTGTTACCATGAATCACGCTTTTGATTTGAATCATTATCCAATAAGGTACTTACTTCATTACTCTCTTTTAATTGCAGTAAGATAGAGATTATTTAATTAGATAATAGGTTGAATCGCAGGTGATTCAAACATAAAAATGGGATAAAACAAGGAGATATGTTAAACATATTTATATTCTATTCACGTCAAGTGTTATACTGAGCGAGAACTATTGCTGCCATCCAGATACGGTAACATGGTACTCAGTGTTCATATGATTTCCTATTTAACTTTTATAGGCGGCAATTGTATGATTATATTATACAGCTTCCAAAATAGTGAATGATGCTTGTGCATTTTCTAGAAAATAAGAAAATACATTATGTAAGAAACTCTTTGTATAGAAATATATTGCATGCAATAACTATATTTAAGCAATAAAATAAACAATAGTGATAATATAGAACGAACAATATACGATGACGTAAAAAATATTTAGTAATAGAAATGATGCATAAAATAATCAACAATTATTATGAAAAAGAACAATATAATATTGCAAGACGCAAGGACGAGGCAGTTATAAAGAGAACATTTTTAATATTTACAGTTATTTCCAAATAGTAATATGGGGAAAGAAATTAAATGGAAACATAACTTTACAGAAGGATGTCACAATATACTGAATAATTTAATATCAAACTTAATGAATAAAAGCACTACTGCTAGGAATAATTCTTTTTTTCCATCGTTCATTTTTAATCCAACGCTCTCAACTGTGTTCCATCACCGTCATAACCTTTCTGTCTTTTTCCCTCTTCTATTTCTCACATTTTCTCTGTCATTATGTGTGCTACCCTATTGGAAATATCAAGAAACAAAACTACATTCATTCGTCAACCAATGCTTGTCATTTGAAACGAGACTCAGAGATAAGTTTCAACAAGTTTGTAACATCCATCTTGGTAAACTAGAGCAAGATGCACTCATGCTGTAATACACAGATCCAAAAACTTATCAGTGTCAACCAGCAAAGGAAGGAATTCTTCAGCCGATAGGGAATATTAAACATCTAATTATATCAAATGACAGGGCGGTGAATATTCCTGTTTGAAGATCAACATTTCTGGAAGGCTCGGGATATCAAAAGACTCTGTTGGTTTAATCGCCAAGAACTTCGCCATCCATGGGCCATTGCCATTAGAAAATAAAGGAAGAGACAGAAATGAGACATTACCATAGCAGTGAACTGAAAGCCAAAAAGCTGCGAGGTGTGTCCGATTTCGGTATCGCAGATAAATCACTCTCAGTTTATCTTTGGCTCTTCAGATTGCAATTCAACACCAGATTCAATATTATCTTACAAGTGAATCGAACATCAACATGTTGAGGCGTATTTACAATTCCAGCATCTGAGATAATTACTCGCAGTTTTTCTGTGGTACTCCAGAATCCTACTCAACTCCAGATTCAATATTGGTTTTGGTTCGCATAGAGTAGATGTTTGTTCTAAAATGTTTGGAATTGAACAAGAAAATCAAAGCAGCTAGTTCGGTGGAGGATAAATAGACATTAATGACTTAAATCATGATATAAACGAGGTGCGTTTAATTTTTTTTTCTCCTCTAAAAGAAAAGGAGGACCTTACGCCTTACAGCCTACTTACCTAAAGCTTTAACAGAATAAGAAAAAAAAAATCCCAAACTCTTTGACTGGTCGACATAATATAATGAGCTAAATTAAAACTACAATATTCAAATTATCGAAAAACATACTCATCGTTCCTTTTTCAAATAGTATTTAAACGCCCCTATCCTCATCAAAATGTCCTTATTATTGAGCATTTTTATTTCTCTACAAAATTTAAGATTCTAATAATTTTTATTAAATTCTTTTTGTTGCAAGCATTAAATTCAATGCATATATATATATTATAAAATATAAACATAATTCTTCAAGCAGAAGGCAGTTTTCGGAGACAGTGAAGAGACTTTCGATTTTTGTACTTTGTCTTATTTCCGTCCTTGGAGCCATGATTTTTTGCACAGCACAGAACGACAAAACATGAAATGAGGAAAAGCTAATGAAAATTTTATCCCTGTGAATATATACTGTGAGATTTTAATAGGGATTTCTAACATATGTCAATCACAAGTAAAGGAAACACAGGGATCTTTTAGTGGAATTTTATTTATATCAGCAATATTTCATCCCTGCACTCTGAGTGTGGGAAGATGTCGGCATTTAGCCGATTCTGCAATTTTAGAACTCATGTTGAATTAAATAGAAAAAGTGTAATGGGATCAGGGAATAAGAGAATATTTTAGAATGAAGCTAATATGGGGTAAATGAAGCTAAAAATTAGGAAATTAAATAATTTTAAATTAAATTTTAAAATATCATTACACACACACACACACATATATATATATATATAATTACTTATAAACACACGCTCTATAGAAATGCTGAAGGCAGATTCTCACGCTCTGAGTGAAGGGATAAAAATCCTTAATGCTTTCAGCACTCTTTTAAAGATACCTAAATTTACCTTTCCTAAGATTACACATGTCAAAGAAATCCCTATCGGAATCTCATAATAAAAACCATTGAAGGGAAAATGTAGCTCCCTTTTGTTCGTCTGCTTTTGTATCGCGATGTAAACGGACATCAGTTTTAAAATTTTAAGAGCTTCTTCTATTCGTCCAGAGAACTGCTCAAATATGTTTATATATATAATATAACTCGAGCAGTTCCGACTATAAATCCAAATCGTTGGAAATCAGATCTACAGCAAATAAAATGATTTGAGAACAATTCATAAGACGATCCCTTTTGAGAGAAAGAAGTAGAGGTGCAAAACCTTTTTATGTTTAGAGAAAGGTTATTGAAGTATAGAAACATCGCGAATTTCCATCGCCAACTAATTTTAGTAATATGGCGTATTGCTAACTACTCAGATTGCTCTATCATTATTGCTCATGTAATAATAAAAATGATAGAGATGATAATAAATGAAATACAGTTCTTCAAAGTTGATTGGCATGACTAAATTAATCTTATTAATACAAGCCATACACATCGATTATTTTAACGCTATTAACATTATATAGAGCAATTTTGATGAAATACATTTTAATAATTTTTAAAAAAATCAAATTGTATTTTTAATCATCCTAAAATTATACATATTTTTTTACGTTTTAACGTTTACATATATATACATCCCTCTACTACCTGAAAATTTTAATTTTAGAAATTTATGAAAAATTAATGTTAGCTTTTCATGCAATTTGATATAATTTAATTCTATTTTTAATAATTAATAGAATATATACATTCAATATACATTCCTCCCAGTTATAATTTCTTATTACTGGGAGGAATGTATAACCATATGGCCAGCGAGCGAATAGAACTAGAATCACATATTAATCTCAAAAAATGAATTTTAGAAAAATCCCCCCAAAAATTTCCTGTAATTCTTCGGGGAAGGGGGGATTGTCCAGTGAATTGAAAAGGCAGAGTAGCCTCTTGGTAATGAAATAACTTATAAATTACAATAGCTCGATAATATTTTAACACATAATTATCTTATATGTAATTGTGATTGAGTTCAAATTAGCTTAAATTTTATTTCTTTTATTGAGATCTTTTATTAAAAATTGAAAGAACATCCAATTACAACTCATTCATTCTGTTTTTAAATTGAATTCAAACCATTTTAAAAATAATCTCTAAAATACTCACACTGTCGAATGTTATTTTCAATAAGCATATAATTAAAATCAGCAAACGAAGGCTTTTATTCAACGCCAAAAGAAAATGTTATTTAAAGGATAAAATGTGTAGAGATTGAAAGAGGCATTTAGCTCCAGTTTTAAAATTTTATGAATTCTTATCAAAAACCTTGAAAAACAATAAATTCTGTTTTATCATGAAAATTGAAGATACTCTACAGACATGCGATTGTTTTCGGATATATGAAAAATAACCGAAACCAATTGTTGAATAAATATATAATCATTTTCATGAGCACAATAGCCCCTTGCAGACCTTGGTTGCCTCAACTACGCACACCTTCCATCATTTTCTACCCCTGCAACTCCTTTCCATTTCTTTATCCTCAGAACACTCAGGTCTTTTTCCACATCATCCAGCTATCTAGTTGGAGGTCTTCCCCTGACCTAGGATACCATAAGATTTTTAAAAGTGGATATTTTGAGGGAGCTGTTTTCAGTTCTTTTCCAGATATGGCCGAGCCATCTTAACCTATTGCTCCGGATAATCAGTGTTATGTGTGGTTGCCTATAGAGTTTGTATAATCTACTAGTTCGCCAACATCCTCTCTCTAGTACTGGGCCAAAGAGAGTTCTAAGAGAACGCCGAGTGCCCAAGTTAAGATTCTTAAGTTTCACTTGCATAGAGCGGAATAAGCATAATAATAGTCTTATAAATTCTTTGTTCAGTTTTTTGACTGATTAGGTTGGACCTTCGTTGCTTTTCAGCCCAAAGAAACATTTACTAGCCATTTTTATTCTGTTCTCAATTACTGCTCTGAGTTTATTATTGTCATTAGGCATTGTGCCATGGTATTTGAAATGATCGATTTTTTTGAAGGTATAACCGTTAATACACATAAGAATACTGTGATTTATAGTTGAGGGTGGGAATTCCATAAATTTGGTTTTATCTTCGTTGATAGTAAGTCCCATATTTGTGGCAGAAGTTTCCGAAGCTTGAAAGGTCTCTCTCACTGCTCTTTTTGACCTTCCAATAATATCTATAGTGTCACGTAGAGCTATAGTATAGAACTCAGTGACACACACAAGAGGTAGAACTGAACCAATTTATTAACTGAACTCAGAACACAGTAACTGACAAATCTTCTGCTTTTATACAAGCAGAGAAAGTTCCAGAATACTCTTCTGGAGACAGTAAGAAAAGTCCAGAACACTTGTCTGGTAAACTAAAGAGATGCCCAGTATCTTCTGGAACATAAAATCAAGGAATTAAGTATTTACATATACTATTAATCGATTGTCTCTAGCGGGATTCGAACCTAGGTCTCTTGATCATGAGACCCGTGCCATGACCATTCGGCCATAGTAATTCGACTGCCTTTCTTCAATGCGGCAATATAAATATATAATAGCCAATATATATATTAACCAATTGTTTAATAAATATATAATAAAATATAAGTATGAATAAATTTTTATCAGTTTTTTCACATGTCTTTGTATGTGCAATCACTAACTCGTATTAAACAATATTTAAAGCATCAATAACAAAATTCAAGTAAAAAAAATCTGGTAAACAAAAAGTGCAAAGAAAACGGAAAAATTTAATTAAAATGCAGTACGCCATTAATAAAGTTTGTGGCAGTTTTAGTTAACGGTATTATTGATAAAAAGAAAAAAAAATAGGATTCTGATGGAAAACAGCGCTTAAATACAGATTGAAATTTTTTTAACAAAAATATTTACATAAAAGAAAATTTCTTAATAAATTGTGTGATATTGTTATCTGCGTGTTTAAAATTTAGCAGACATTAATTGATGAAAAAAGGGGATGATACAAATATTTGACATGAACAAACTCTTCTAAAAATGAAAAAGTATATTTTAAAGGGATAAACTAAACACTACCAACAATATATTAGAATTTCTAATTATGAAAAATGTTGAAGTTGTTCGCATCGTTTTCTTTATCATGGCTTTAAAAAAATTTTAAAAATAGCCTTTTTCTTTTAGAAACGGTGTAATATAAAAACATATTTTTCTTAATTAAACTTCTTTCTTTCCCAACTTTTTAATAAAATGCAAAATTTATAACAGTAAATTTATCGTATTTTGGAAACTAGTTTTCATTACTGTTTGCATTCGCAATGATAAAGACTAACATTTTTTTTAAAAATAAAAATACAGTATGGGCCAAAATATACAGTACTGAAACTCGCGCATCTCGAACACGTCGTTCCGTTTGTCGACGATGCATTGCTCCAGCTACACGTGTTCGCAGTAGTGAAAATTAGTTGTGTTGCGCAGTTGTTGCTGGAAGTGAGTCTCTCGTTGGAGGAAAAATTATTTATAGTCGAACATTATTTATGCTCATACGGAAATAGTCGTTGAAGGTAGACAGAGTTTGGAAAAGGTGGCAGAACAATTTCAAGAGAAGTTAAATAAGATGGCAACAAGTAACACAGTTATGCTGTCAATTGTTGCAAAAGTGTACTGTGTCAAAGGAGGGGGAATGTC